>SDVV010024275.1:0-12613 GCA_016164225.1 Gammarus roeselii
AGGCAGTGATGGCATGCTCTGTGTGCTAGGCAGTGATGGCATGCTCTGTGTGCTAGGCAGTGATGGCATGCTCTGTGTGCTAGGCAGTGATGGCATGCGCTGTGTGCTGGGCAGTGATGGCATGCGCTGTGTGCTGGGCAGTGATGGCGAGACACAGAAATCTGCCTTTGCAGTGCGCCGTGTGTTTTCACAGCACACGTACGTTTGTTTGCAAGCAACGACTCCGGGCGTGTTTGCCGTCACTCTGCCTACGGACGGAACCTATCCTGCTTTTCACAAACAGCCAAACATGGTTAACAGAAGGCCCTGTCCTACTCTTCCCAAGCAGCCAAACATGGTTAACCGAAGGCCCTGTCCTACTCTTCTCAAACAGCCAAGTATGGTTGACGGAAGGCCCTGCCCTACTCTTCCGAAACAGCCAAACATGGTTGACGGCGGTTGACCGTCAGTTAGGGCCAGTGATTGTCCACAGTTTGTTGATAAGGATAACCGCGCAACCCTCGTTGACTGACCAGAAACATCCTTTCCCTACATTTGTTCAAGCGCGTAGCCAGAATTCCCTGAAGACTAACAATGCAGTCCTTCATATTATAGGCCTCACGGGATGAGCGAGTTGGATGGATGTTTGGTTTCTCTGTCAAGCCGTTGTTAAGCCCCTACCTTTGAACAAGCTGAGCCATGGTAGCCTAATGATGAGAAGACAGGCACAGAAGTCCACTGGCATGGGTTGAGTCCGATCCCAGGTTGTGCCATCCATCAGGGGTGAAGGATCCGAGTTGCAGCGTGACGGCAGAATGCTGGATTTCTAGTCAACGCGTCTACCTCCCTCTGGTACTGCCTTGTTAATGGGTAAATCCATCAGTGTTGATTGGTCACCTGTTGAACTGACGAAGGCAGCTGATGATATTGAGACTGGCGCAACAACTTTGTCCATCCGCGTATTATTAGTTCGTGCGCTTGGAAGTTGGCGTGGGTAAAGGCGTTTTGAATGTCATGCCGAGAAGCTGTCAGTGGAGCGTAACATTCGACCAGCACGTGGTCAGCAGAATGATTGGCTACAGAGATGACCTGTAACATAAAGACACGTAGCACTGGCAAAAGAACTGCTTGTAACATGGTCCTGAGAAGCTGATTGTCCAAGTACTATTTATACCGTCAGCTGGCGCCAGAAGCGACGTTCCTTAGAACTAACTTCAGAGACGTTTATGGAGCGCTAGTTGTTCATTAGGCCTGTGTTCTGATTTGCCGCATTCAGTACTGTTAATGAGGCCCAAAGGGACGTCATACATTAACTTCCTTACAGCGAACCAATTCTGCAGTATTAGGGCGCATTTGTGTTACACAGATTTCACTAATGTCCGTTAAATTCGGACAATATTTTGAACACAAAAAAACGCAAAAAATCCGTCTATAGGACCTCATTTCGGTGTGTTGCTTGGCAGGTGAGACTCCACTTGTCATTTATGGAGGGTTTCTCCTACAAACTAGTTTTGCCCATGTTAGGCTGGAAACACTCCTATTCCCACTTATATCCCAAGTGATTTTTCCATGTTTTTTTGTTCATGTTTCTCGAACCATATATTAGCATACCATACTTTTTCTATACCAGACAATTTGTTTTAATTCCCAGTTTTAACAGTTCTATATGATACAATAGAAGATTCCTCATGCTCAACCGTTCCTCCCTCCTTCGGTTGCTCTTTACGCGGCATTAATTATGATCTCGAGCTCCAAAAGGCCTAATGGAGGCCGATCATCTTTATCGAGTGGCGTTTTTGCGGTCTGCCAAGCGGTCTGAGTTCGGAGGGACCAGTTGGCCGATTTAAATTAGCCTTTAGTCCACCTCTAATGGCTTAGAGGAGTGTTGGTGGCTCAATGAACGGGCATTAAGGCTGCTCACAAACTGCATAAATGGCCTTTGGTCCACCTCTAATGGCTTGAAGCAGGTTGGCGGCTCAATGGACGGGCATTAAGGCTGCTCACACACTGCATAAATGGCCTTTGGTCCACCTCTAATGGCTTAGAGCAGGTTGGTGGCTCAATGGACGGGCATTAAGGCTGCTCACACACTGCGGTGCATAAATGGCCTTTAGTCCACCTCTAATGGCTTAGAGCAGGTTGGTGGCTCAATGGACGGGCATTAAGGCTGCTCACACACTGCATAAATGGCCTTTAGTCCACCTCTAATGGCTAAGAGGATAGTTGGTGGCTTAATGAGCAAACATTAATCTCGCTCTCGCACTGAATGGCCTTGAGTACACCTCTAATGGCATAGTGGGAGAGAGTTTGTGACTCAACGAGCTGACACTGAGGCTGCTTACGTCACCAGATCAGAGAAGATTTATCTTCGGCCTAGAGCAGCTAACTAATTGATGAACATACCATGTTACAAATCAAAACTCGTACATTGCTGATGAAAATAACAACAATTAATTGAACTTATTTTAATGTGCGATGGTTTCACATGATTTATTTGACGATATATTTTCCTTGGATTGTTTGATTGCTTACCAATTTATGTGATTCAGTGACAATGGACTTCTGTTGGGTCTAAACATCTTGACATCATTTGATGTCTAGGGTAAAGTTTATGAATGTACTATCGGTTACAAAGATAGAGACCTTATTTGTAATTCCGCATTTTGTTTACGACATCCCTGCACCGAGATTGCATGTTTTATAGTATGGATTTACACATTTGAATTTCCTCCAGGCTTTTGGCTGTAAACATACAACCATTAAACCTTACCTAAATACCTACAATTTGATTTAAATGAAGTTTAAATGAAACACGAAATTAAAAACAAGGTCTCTATCATTATTACCGATAGTACCTATTTGATCTTAGTCGGTTAAATAATTTGGATGATGGCTATTTGTGAAGGAACTCTCAAAACTACATGAAATTTGTTGATGAAACTTCTCTACTAGGTACGTACCGTAACATTCCAGTGTTGACCGTTCGTATTTACATATTAATATTCTGGACGTAAAATAACACGCTTTATTTTATTATATATTTTGCACTTAGTATGCGTGCTTTATTGTTGGGGAAATAGCCCACTGTTGGAAGATAGAGAATGGTTTATTATGAGAGTTTCGTAGTCAGCCCTTACATCGTCAGATCGCGAGAAGATTTCATTTAATCTGTTGAAGCATTTTTGTATATATCCTGCTGGCTTGAGCCTCCATTGAAGCTGGCGTTGGAAGTTATTGCTCAGGCTAATGCAAGTAGAAACAGTTGAGCGGAGGAGATACACTTTGGAGCTGTGAGTCGATCCATCTTCTGTCAGTGTTAGGGCTTTCTTTGACCTCACACTGAAACAGCCTGTTAGGAATAGCCCATTTGCTGTCCCTTGTAACTGAAATTTTGTTATTAGCTTCAGAGTCTTTGGCTCGCAAGATCTGCAGGTGGACTGTAACTAACTAGCTCCAATAAAGTTCTATTATTTGCTCCAGAGTAGCCTCGCAAGATCTGCAGGTGGACTGTAATTAGTTTCAATGAAGTTCTATTATTAGCTTCAGTCTTTACCACGCAAGTTCTGCATGTAGACTGTAGTTAGTTTCAATGAAGTAGCTTTGCGCAGAGGCAGTATCGTAACCAATGAGTGACCTGTGAGTACGAAAACACCATCGCATACTGTTCTTTGCGTCTAAGCTCCGAAGTTTGCTAATTTCTAGGGTATAGAAGCTTATTTATTTTTTGCTGTATCAAAATGAGAGCCGGTCAGCGCTCTAAGCCGAATATCGCTCCAAGACCGGATATCGCCTCGTAAAGGTTAAAGTTTTCAACATTATTGGAGAGATCGACTATCATCTCTTTAGAGCGAGAGCAATAAAGCCCCTCAGAGGGATACCTCCTGGGGGTATCCCTGGCTCACCCGCCTTCCCGCGGTGTCTTCGTTAACCACCAAATTTTATTTGTCCCTTTGTGTAAATATATTTTGAAATAACAGATCCATCCACCTTCCCCCTTGATGCACAAAGAGATGAGCCCTTCACTGACACCAGGGTTTGTGGATTTAGAATCGAAACCAATTGAAATTGAAAAAAAATGAATGATTCCCAAAAAAAGTTTATATAAACTAAAACCTTCACAAAAAAAATAGATTTAGGATTATTCTATAATTAAATTTAAGGATTAGGTTAGTGTTTATTTTCGTATATACAACAGGAATAAATGTAAAGAAGGCCCCACCTTCATTACCCAGAACCCCGGGTAGAAGCCGGGGATCAAACAATGGGCAAGACCATGCCCTGTCGGAGAGGGGCTGACGGCCCCTCCAGAGCGTTGCACTCAAACCAGTTTGCGAAAAAGAACGACGACCCTCTTAGCAGTTCCTCAAGTCGTAGTCGACGACACAAATAAACGCTTCTCAAAGCTGGGCGCGAATTTAATCGGAATGCAGAATACCCTATAGGCAAGATAAGCAAAATGATGAGCCTTCCCGAGCTGGAGATTGAGGACTGCTCGGCGCCCTCCAGTGAAGTCTGTGAACGCCTCACTAAACTCGAAAACCTTTGTGCAACTATGAATACCCAACTGGATGAGCTGATGAAGAGGATAGAGGCCAGGGAACCCGTTACCTGTTCGTGTGCTTCCACTTCTGACCTCTATGATAACATCGCTCTCCTCCCAGCCGAAACTCATAACTCCCGAACACCATAAAAACGTAAAGAGGAGACAATACATTCGGTTTGATGACCACAACCTATTCAACAACGTCCCTAAATTCCCCGAACACTTGAAAATGATATTCGATGTCAATGACACACCGGATATTTGCCCATATAAACTACGAGAAGAACTGGGCTCCATGACTGGCCGTCCAATTCTCAACATCACCGCCAGCGGTGACGATAGCTTGACCATTAAAGTAGACACAGAACTTCAAAGTGACACTATACTCTCCAAAAACAGAATATGCGAAAAGCCGTTCAAGATCATACCACACCCAACTTTTTCCGCAAGTTCAGCCCTGATTTACTTCGAAGGTCTCCCGAAGTTCATCACCGGACTTGTCCAATACGAGGAATGTATAGTTGAAGCGAAAATCGCACCAAAAATCAAACCAAGAAGAGACACCACCACGGCCCTTCTGTTTAAATTCGATTGCCCCACCCCACCGTACTACATAGACATACTTTTCTTCGATGCCAAAACCAATGTTACACCCTTCGAAAGACGTCCGATCCGATGCGATGCTATAAATGACAGAAATACGGAAACACGAGCAGAGATTGCCACGGTAAGCAAAGATGCTCACACTGCTCCCAAGATGACCACGATGAACGGGACGATCCCTTGTCGTGCCCATCCAAAGAATCTCACTGCTTTTACTGCAACCACCTTACGGGAACCGAAGACTGCCACCAGGACAAGACTAAGAGGGAGATCTTGCAATACCAAACTGAGCACGAAGTCGAGCGACGAGAGGCTGCAGCCGCGATTCGCTCCCCCCAGGCTGACTCTCCCACCCAGGAGAGAAGATCAGCATCATTCCCTACCCACTTCCTCATAACGCTTGTAGATAGCGGTGCAAACAAAGTTGCTCCCTCAGTGAACCCATTCACCATGATGAACTCGCTTTTCAAACAACTGGGAGGTAGACCGATGAAGCAAACCGACAGGGAAAGAAGTATCTGGCCCACGTCGTAAATATCGAGCAAAGTAACGCTATACAAAGGATTAACAAAAAAGACAAACACGAAGTAACTGTCAAAATACATCCGTTCTTCAATACTACTAGACGAATTGTATACACTTCCAACTACACACCTAAAACTGGATGTTTCCTAAAACTGACCACGAAACATCCACACCACCGCATATCAAATCACTTTCCCAGGACGCGACACACTGGAATTCATAGTAATCCCAGGCGAACAGGGAAAAACAAGAACTAACGCAGTGGCGACATGGCCTGCAATGTGCAAAAAAATGCCTAGAATGCGGCCACGTCATCAAATACTGCCAGTCATACATATCCCAAAGCTGTAAAAGGTGCGCCGACAAGCATGACCGAAAGGACTGCACAGCCCACCAACCTAACTGCTACCACTGCTCATGCCTCCATGAGGCAGGTGACCGCGACTGCCAGAAGCAGATGGACCAAAAAGCAATAACAATCATACAAAATGACAGCAAGCAAACACAAAGATCGTACTCCCTCGTCCTCCTCCTACTAAAGCACTCACAGCCGAGAACACAGTGAGTCAAGGAGATCATGTTCTACAGGAAGCGGACGCTCTTGCGAACGCTCTCGATCTAAGACACTTGCGCCTCACAGACACGAACACCACGAAAGTTCCTAAAAACCACGCGACCGCTCCAGACCATCAAAATCTGGGCGTGAAACGGATCCGAAATGAACAACAACACAATACTTCAGTGGAATTGCCAGAGACTTGAAAGCAAGAAAGATTAATTACTATCGCTAATCTCCACCCATAAACCTTTGGTAATAGGACTCGAGGAGATCAAACTCCGTGACACAGCCACCTTCACAATCCTTCACAATGTCATACGCCGTCGCGAAAGTCACAATAATGTGACTGCACACGGCGGAGTGGCACCTATGATCAATCAAATCAAACCTCATCACCTCCTCCCTCTGAGAACAGAACTCCAAGCTGTCGCAGTGAAGATATGTATCTCAAGACCAATTACAGTGGTATCTATCTACTTGTCAAGAAATCACGACCTCACGGAGGCACTAATGAGCGATTTGCTTAACCAACTGCATCATCCCGTACTCCTCCTTGGATACTTCAACAACTACCACGAAGTGTGGGGATGCGTGAGAACAGACCCCAGGGGAGTGATAATGGCCAACACCATAGACACTCACAACCTGGTCCTTCTCAACGACGGACAATCCACTCGGATTGCCCTCGATAGTGAAACCGCCATCGATTTATCAATCTGTTTCCCCCACTTTAGTTCTGCCTTCAACACATGACAGTGATCACAACCCAGTGATCATATCGCTCCTTACTAACCGGCTGGGAGGAATACTCGACACATGTCGCATGGGACGATGTGGAGGGTCTTCCTGAAGACATTTCAGAGCGCGACCTTGTCATACATCTATATGAGAAATTCCAAAGTGCAGCTGACGTATGCATTCCCCAAATATTTACCTACAACCTTTTTACCAAAACCTTGGTGGTGCCCGGAGGTACAAAAAGCAAGGGACCAGCGTGAAAGGATGTTCGTCGCCTTCCGTCGCGCACGTTCCACCAGGAACCGAGTAACCTGGAAAAGGGAAACTCCCGTGTTTCGCAAACTTAGCGTGGAGAAGAAACAAGAAAGCTGGACCCAATAAGTTAACACAATCAATCGAAACACTCCTCTTTCCCAAGTGTGGGGAAAAGCAGACGTATCCAAGGTCGCCCCGAGCGACCTATCCGCATACTGTCGGACGGAGACACTGTCTATTCTTCATACGCGGAAATTGCGGACAAACTAGCTGAGACTTTCAGCCAAATATCACAATCTACAAATTATACGGCTTCTTTCCAACGGGAAAAGATCCCAGGAGAAAGTGAGCATATCGACTTCACTTCCGCAAATGAAGAATTCCCCAACAAACCTTGCTCCCTTCATGAATTACAATATGCTATCGACCACACTCGTGAAACCTCACCCGGGCTGGACCGAGTGCACATCAATATGATCAAACAGCTTCCTGACAACGCTCTCCATCACCTACTAAATGTGTTCAATACATTGTAGTAAAATTCATTTTTTTCCAATCAATGGCGGGAATCCGTAATTATCTCGATACCCAAACCCGGAAAATGTCACAGCGACCCGCATAACTGTCGTCCCATTGCCCTAACCTGCGTCTTATGTAAGACTATGGAAAGAATGATAAAATCACGCCTATACGACTACCTTGAAATGCATGCAGGCCTTAACAACACCCAGTGCGGTGGTCGTAAGCGCCACTCCACAACGGACCACCTCGTACGACTAGAATCAGACATTAGACAGACCTTCGTCCGAAGAGAACATGTGGTCTCCATATTTTTCGACGTTGAAAAAGCTTACGACGCTACGTGGAAATACGGGATCATGAACGATCACCAACGTTAAGGTTGGAGAGGTCGCCTACTACGTTTCATCCACAAATTTCTACAATACCGCACCTTCAGGGTCAAGGTTGGCGACACTGAGTCTCCGTCATATCCGCAAGAAATGGGCGTTCCCCAAGGAAGCGTCCCTTGTGTCACTCTTTTTATCCTCAAAATCGATCAGTTAGCCGACATTCTTCCCCGAGACGGAAGACTGCTCTCATCACTATACGTGGACGACCTTCAAATAAGCTACTGACACCCCATGAACTCCAGAAGTTCCTAAACCTAGTCGGGAACTGGGCCTCCCTAAACGGATTCCGATTCTCGCCCTCTAAAACTTTACCCTTGTGCCCGGTTTACACCTGAAACCAGCCCTAACGCTGCACAACACCCCTCTAGTATACGAAGAAACGATAAAATTTCTAGGTCTTGTGTGGGTATCTAAACTCACGTTGTGACCTCACATCGCAGCCCTGGCGACTCGCTGCAAAAGGTCGACGGGACTTTTCCAATTTGTAACATCCCTGAAGTTCGGTGCCGACATGGACACCGGAAGGACGATGTTTCGGAGCAAAAATACGATCGCACATGGACTACGAAGCCGTTGTCTACGGTTCAGCAGCCCAAACTTCTCTCGACCATCGCAAACAATGCTTTGCGTATCTCAACCGGCACGTTCCGCTCCACCCCAACCGAATCCCTGAACGTGCTTGCCAACGAACTTCCACTTCCTCTCCGGCGAGACAAACTTTCGCTACAATACTATTTTAAGACTAGAAGTCTAATCAACAACCCGGCAATCAGTTTCATCACCGACATATCCGATAAGCGCCTTTTTGCGACCAAAAAGAAAATATGCCTATCGTTTCCCTCCGTGTGGACAACCTGCTGACCTCGCTCAACATCAATCGTAAAGCTATTAAGCCTTCATTCTCCTACCAAATTCTCCAAATTAACACACCAACATCGATGATCAACCCACCACAGGTCAACCTAGACCTGCAAGTGTACCTTAAAGCAACTACTCCAAACAAAGCGTACCGGCAGGAATTACTAAGACTACTTGAGGAAGAATATTTAGAGCACCGTCGCATATACACTGACGGCTCCAAAACCGCGGACGGAGGGGGAGCCGCCGCTGTGTGCGGGGACATCCCACTCTCAGCCACCCTCCTAAAAGAGCCCTCCGTGTTTTCTGCGGAGCTCCACGCGCTCGAACTAGACATCTCTATTGCAAAAGCAGATAGCTTCCCCAAATACGTCTTATTCTCTGACAGTCTGAGTGTCCTCACCCAGCTTGAAACGCTACACTTCGAACATCCCGTTCTACGTAAAAAATAGCACAATCTCTTTGTGATGTCCGAGACCGATCAGGCAGTTGAATTCTGCTGGATCCCGGGACACGCGGGAACAAGAGGAAACGAACTTGCGGACTCGCTTGCTAAACTGGATCTACTCACCAAGAACAATTTTTTGCAATATATTACCGGGACTGGTTCCCTATCATCAACTCCCATAGAACATACCGATGGGATGAAATGTGGCAACTGAGTGGACAAAAAATGCTTTCTGTCAAACCCTCAGTCGGAGAATGAGAAACAAAGTTCACCATCAGGAAAGCCCAAGTGTTCATCAACCGCTTGTGCACGAGACACACGTGGATAACTCATAACCACCTGATGGATGTCGACACGGGATCAAACGGGCCACCTTGCCCCTGTTGCCACCAAGTGGTTATCAGCGTGAAACGGTTACTGATGGATTGCAACGCACTAGCGGCAGCCTGACGAGCGTTCTGAAATCCCTCGTGCAACCTACAAAGTCTACTCACTGACCCTATTTACCGTAAAAAGCTTATCGCTTTCGGAAAACACACTTGACTATACGAAGCTGTCTAAACCCCAAATACCTCATTACGCACAGAGATAACAATACATTTACGAAGATACGCGTTAACTGTTCACTCTCTTGTACGCACTATGGCATAATTTAAATATGTACTTGGTTTCATCTTGACAAGACTAATATTTTTGCACGCGAGGTCGTGCGAACTTACCTGAATCAATGACGGTCGCGCCCTACGGGGGAGCCTATTATGTCTCACGTTGAGGCTTTGGTGGAAATGAGGCTCGAATCCAATAAATTTCTATTTTTAGCTTCAGAGTTTCTAACTAACAGATCTGCAGGTGGACTGTAATTATTTTAAATATTATTATTTTACTTTGAAGTATTGAATAATCATTCGTTATTTTTTTGTACGTTCGGTATTTTCTTATTCTCTTATTACATGGAACGTTTTCAACTGTCAGTCATCTTTAAATTAACCTGTACTTTTGTGTAGTTCTCTAAGACATAAATTTCACTTATGGTTTCCACTTTCTTGAATGCCCTCCTCAATAAAAATACAACAAAGAAAAAATCGTTTATTCACGAGATGTCTCTTGTTCATTGGGTTATTCCAAAGTAATGGATGAAACTTTCCCGCCTGACATTCCTACAGCAAGATTCTTGCTTCTTTCTTGTTGAAACCCTTAATTGAAATCATGTATTTTGTATCATCCTCTTCGATTTATCGAAATCAACCCACCGCGGTTCATTTATGCTGCCATACCTAAAAATATGTACACACTTATCGCCCTTTTTTCTGCAGCTGCTGATATGGATAACCACTTGATTCAAAGAAGTGTTAAGTTTAATGTACGTACGCACTTCGTATTTCCTACCAGCAGCTTCCACCAGGAGCAACGATCCATTCGTCGCTAAATTTCTGAAGCAATAACCTTCGAATAGGCCGTTCCCACGACTCGTTACTGTTTGATTTTCACGTACTTGATTGGTTTATAAGCCCACACCTGCAGTGAGGCCGCTACAGGTCCCTTATATGGACCCATGGCGTAGTCTCGAGAGACCTAACTCCGTACCTCAAGGTTACAGGTCCCTTATATGGACCCATAACGTCGTCTCGAGTGACCTTACCTCGTACCTCAAGGTAGCCAATTTTACGGTTCGTCAGCAGAGCCACGCTGTTTAATAGCAAACATTGGCCAAACTTAGCGTAAAATACTCTCCTAAATATACTTTGTCCAGCTCAAGCTGTTCGATTTTGGGCTAGATATTTTTTGAGGGGAGTGCAAGTACATTTTCTACCCCCAGCGACGTTCCACCGCGGCCACATTATGCAGCGTGTCTGATCCGCCAGCGCTGCGCACTCCGACGATTAGGTGCGCTGATTATGCGCTTCAGATCTGGCACTCGAATGTGCAATGGATACTGACTGTACTTCCAAGCCAATCACCGAATTCAAGTGAGGCTGATGATGGCTGCACACGGGGCTAGTGTTATTGGACTGTTGCATGCATAGCGACGGTGGCTGGATGCATGCACGGCGACGGTGGCTGGCTGCATGCACGGCTACGGTGGCTGGCTGCATGCACGGCTACGGTGGCTGGCTGCATGCACGGCTACGCTGGCTGGCTGCATGCACGGCTACGCTGGCTGGCTGCATGCACGGCTACGCTGGCTGGCTGCATGCACGGCTATGGTGACTGGCTGCATGCACGGCTTCGGTGGCTGGCTGCATGCACGGCTTCGGTGGCTGACTGCATGCACGGCTACTGTAGTTGGCTGCATGCACGGCTACTGCAGTTGGCTGCACGCACGGCTACTGCAGTTGGCTGCACGCACGGCTACTGCAGTTGGCTGCACGCACGGCTACTGTAGTTGGCTGCATGCACGGCTACTGTGGTTAGCTGCATGCACGGCTACGGTGGCTGGCTGCATGCACAGCTACTGTAGTTTAGAGCATGCACGGCTACGGTGGCTGGCTGCATGCACAGCTACTGTAGTTGGCTGCATGCACGGCTACGGTGGCCTGCTGCATGCACGGCTACGGTGGCTGGCTGCATGCACGGCTACGGTGGCTGGCTGCATGCACGGCTACGGTGGCTGGCTGCATGCACGGCTGCGGTGGCTGGCTGCATGCACGGCTGCGGTGGCTGGCTGCATGCACGGCTACGGTGGCTGGCTGCATGCACGGCTACGGTGGCTGGCTGCATGTACGGCTACGGTGGCTGGCTGCATGCACGGCTACTGTGGCGGGCTTCATGTACGGTTACTGCGAGTAGTTAGTATAGCACCTATTATGCTTTTAGTGAAGGAATATAGATAGGAATAAATAGCTACTTTCAGTCTAGGGAGTTTACGCCCCACATTTTCACGGACGGACGGAGTCAGACACGCGGCTAACTGATGACTCATTCTGATGGATGGACGGACGGACAGCTTTCGGATTATTTATAAGGTATGTCAATAGATGATATATATAATTAGGCTTTTATGTGTCAATAGGTTATATAAATAGAACGCTTATGCACTACCTGTGGTGTTCGCATTTCAATGCTGGGCATACTGCATTGTAATTTTGTTACATATCATGTTGCATATGTGCAATTTCAGTGGGAATTTAGGATTTCTTTCGTGGTTTGAAGGTTTATATTTGAAAATTAATTTTTATTGTATTTTAATATGTATT
>SDVV010024276.1:0-12613 GCA_016164225.1 Gammarus roeselii
AACAGGGATGGTGAAGAAGTTGGAGAACACAGTGGATTCGCGTGTACTGAGATGGTTCGGGCACATGGAGAGGATGGATGAAGGGAGATTGGTGAAAATGGTGATGAATGCGGAGGCGAGGGGTCGCAGGCCTAGAGGTAGACCGAAGTTTGGGTGGATGGATGGTCTGAAGCAGGCGTTGGGAAGAAGAGACATGAATGTGGAGGTGGCGAGAGAGCGTGCAATGAACAGGCGTGAGTGAAGAATGGTTGTGAATGGTTGATTTTGACGCTGCTCTGATGTGCTTTCCCGCCCTTGGCATCCCGCTCTCTGGATGGTCGTGGGTGGGGGGGGGGGCGGTCATTATGACGCGGCGGGGGTAAACCAGTGAAAACTGTCGGGCCCTGCTGCTGACGACGGTTCCTCGGTGCATTCGGGACCCAGAGTGTAAGTTGAGGGGCTACCGGCCGGACCCTTTAGCACAAAAGGGCTAATTTGTGTGAGTGTGAGCGTGTGAAGGTGTGAGGTGAGCCTTGCCGTCGGCCACCCCCCTTTCTGGGGGACGCGGCCTAGTGTCTGTATCTGTATCTGTACCGTCTCGTCCATAAATTAAGCAGCACAACACGGGAAGGGGCGGTTGCCTTTGGCAGAATACATTGATATCAAATAGTGTATAGGACCTGGCGGGAACATTCAGAGATATTTGATTTCTTTGACGCTGTTATAGACACTGTAGGGGGCAGCATTCTGCCCCGCGATTGTTCGGTTCTGTGGCCGTTGTTATAGTTATTGATTTACCTTTAAAGTTTGTGTGCGAGTTTTATAATCGCATCTATCATGGGACTCTAATGTCTACCAATAGTGGGCCTTCTTGTCATATTGGTGGACGCACCTAAGAGTCGTGAGGCGGTAACAGTATAAAAACTCTAAGGTTAGCCGTTGACGGGACCTGCGTGTCCAGTAATAATTAGGTTGTGCGTTTTTTTTTCCGAAGGCCTCAGAGCGGAGGAAGATTGTATTATCAAGTGACCCTTGGTCTACTGCGACGTTTAGTCGTAGTCGATGGGGTTGGATGTCGAGTGCGGGTAGTGGGCGGTATTAACCACGCTCACTCCAATCAATGGTCGGGGCTGGGCACTGGCCCACTAGCCCAGATCTTTTTTTCAATATACCATTTAATATAATTGAAACCCAGCGTTTTCCCTACCATGCGTTTCCCAAGAACTGTACAGCTTCCTGCCGGGAAAATGTAAATTCAGACGACTATCTATAAGGGACTTACGTGAGCACTCACCCGAGCCGAGTACGTGATTGAATCTAACCGCACTCCCATATGGTGCGTTGGGGTGCCCCACCTTCGAAAACTTGGAACGTGTTGGCCCTGAAATTGTTTTGAGGTAGCTGGGGAGCTACTTCTTTCGACCCGGACAGCTGAGGACTTCGCCGGAGTAGCTGAGTCTGACTTTTCATGGTGAGTGTATTAACTACCATGGTAATTTGTCTGTCTTAGGTATGGGTGAGTAGCTGAGTCTGCCGTTGCAGGGTGAGTGTATCAACTACCATGGTTACTTGTCTGTCTTAGGTATGGGTGAGTTGCTGAGTCTGCCGTTGCAGGGTGAGTGTATCAACTACCATGGTTACTTGTCAGTCCTAGGTATGGGTGAGTAGCTGAGTCTGCCGTTGCAGGGTGACTGTATCAACTACCATGGTTACTTGATTGTCTTAGGTATGGGTGAGTAGCTGAGTCTGCCGTTGCAGTGTGAGTGTATCAACTACCATGGTTACTTGTCTGTCTTAGGTATGGGTGAGTAGCTGAGTCTGCCGTTGCAGGGTGAGTGTATCAACTACCATGGTTACTTGTCAGTTCTAGGTATGGGTGAGTAGCTGAGTCTGCCGTTGCAGGGTGAGTGTATCAACTACCATGGTTACTGGTCTGTCTTAGGTATGGGTGAGTAGCTGAGTCTGCCGTAGAAGGGTGAGTGTATCAACTACCATGGTTACTTGCCAGTTCTAGATATGGGTGAGTAGCTGAGTCTGCCGTTGCAGGGTGAGTGTATCAACTACCATGGTTACTGGTCTGTCTTAGGTATGGGTGGGCAAAGCGCTTCCAGCAACAACACCACGGAAGTTATTAACTCAACCAAACAATTGTAATAAATGGGCGGCTGAAAGAAATCATATTCGGGACCATACATCCCATATTGACATCACAAATGATGTTCTAATACTGAAATTATATGTAATTATTGAATAAAAAAAATAGAGTGAAACTCATGTAATCTTTATGAACATGTTCCGATCGATGTAACTATTATCATTAGAGGTGAAAAAAATCCGTTGCATAGTTTTTACATATTCATACAAAAAAACTGCCAAATAATTAGAAAGAGATACAGGCACAGACGTAAGGCCGGTCGCATAGAAGAGCGATAGCCGACGTCAAGAAGCACCTTAGACTCGGCAGATACACTCGCACACATACCAACAGGAATACTCTACAGCGTTAAAGGGTTCGGTAAGGACCCCGCAATACGCAAGTCGGGTAAGGAGTGAGGTGCGATGGAGCGTCATTAGAAGGGCCCCGATAGCTGCCATCATTTTTACTCCGCAGCGTCATCATTGCCGGGTCCACAACCACCCTAGTCCATCCTGTTTCTCAACGAAACAGCAAGATGAGAGTGCGCATAGGGGCCACACAAAAAAACAGCCATTCACAACATTTGCCATCCAAACTTATCCACTGCACGCTCATCTCCCTCTCTCCATACTGACGTCTCTTCTCCCTAGCGCCTGCTCCATGCTATTCTGTCATTCAAACTTCATCCTTCCTTTAGACATCACCCACTCACCTCAAATCTAATCACCTATTTAAAAATTCTCCGTCATTTACCATTATAATGCGCCCGAACCGCCTCAGAACAGTGAATCAACTTTGTCCTCCAAATTTTTACCCCCCCTCTCCCCGTTCTAATTCCAACCTCAGCGGCACCCTTTCCATGCCTCTCAGATATTTACTCCCGCTCCGCTTTCCGCTTCCGCTCCACATCTAAGACCCGTAGAGCACAGGGACAACTATCCCCTTATACAACTCTCCCTCTGCTTTTAAACCCAATGTCCAACAGACAATATACTCTTCAGTGTAGCCTAAGCTTTCCACCCTCCCTCCTCCATTGGTTTCACCTCAGGTATCACTATTCTAGACTTTAGAACAAGAAAGTCAAGGTACTTAGACACACTGATCTCCATTCAATAATTCTCCTTTCAGACCAAGACTGATTTCGCCTTCAACATCCCGCTTTCCTTGAACATCTTTTGTTTTTTTTACCGAAATTCCCTCGCAGCATCCTTCTCTCATACCCTATACATAATTACGACACTAGCCCCAACTGCTCCGAATTTGTCACCAGTGCCGTATCGTTCGCCAACAGAACCTGACTCAACTGCCAACTCAGCCCATTCGCGTATAACAACTATGAATCTTGATCCAATACACTCGCGGTGAACTCCCTGACCACTTTATCTATGTAGAGATTGACCAACCAAGGGGGCATATAGCAACCTTGTCTTATTCCCATTAACACTGGGAACCAAGCACCTTCTCGTTCCCTATGAACACTGGCATATGCTCTGCTGCCAACATAGACACTCTAAACTGCTCTCAACAACTTCTTGCCTATTACCTACACACGCAATACCCTCCGAATTGATTCCTTCTCGGCCCTATCGGAGGCCTTTTCCAAATCCATAAAGGTTCAGAGCACAACCTTTCATTTCTCTCCATTTGCTAGGTACTTTTCTCAGACTTGCGTCACAGCACAAATCTGATCTGAACACTTCAATCACACATAAAACCACACCGTTCCTCACAAATCGCTCCATTCGTACCGTCTCCAGTTCTCTTGATTGACATCGCCACTCAATCGGCACCCCTCAGACCAAAATGATGATTTAATAGTTACACGAACTATTCGACCGGAGATACTCCACCCTTTAATAACACTAGTCGCAACGTCATCCAAACCAGGGGCTTTCCAACTTTCATCGCCTCTACCGCCTACTCCAACTTTTCCTTAGTGATGCCTGCAACAATTCTTGCTGCCCAATTCGCCACCACCCACAACAAAACTGTCCGCCTCTCTCACATCCTCAAAATTCAACAACTAAAAATTTTCGGCCTCTCCGCATGTCATCACTCTACAACAACAACCGACTGTCAGATCTTTCACCATCTCCTCCTTCCTCGTCCCTCCTTTCCTCACCCTCAACACCTCCTTCTAAAAAATCTTCTTATTCTTCTCAAATTTTTTCCACAGCCGCCGTCCTTACTCAGTTTCAGCGTTCCTCTTTGCTCTCCTAACCGCGCGCCTCACCTCTTTTCCCTTCTCTCTCTTATTTGTCATTGGCCACAACCAACCTCGCCTGCAACCACTCCTCAAAGGCTATTCTCTTCTGCTCCATCAACATTCAAACTCCATCGTTACCTTACTCGCAACTCTTCCTTCCCCACGGTGCACTCGGCTAACACATATTCCGAGATTCCTTGACCATTGATGATGATACATTTCTCCACCCTCTCCTCTCGTCACCCGCACACATATCCAACAGCCTCCCCACGACACTCATCGAAATCAACACAAAATCAAACGGTGTTCTGTACACTACTGCACCACGAGGCATCTCCACCCATGAAAACTTGTGGACATCTCACTTTTGACCAAGTTGTTTCCAGCCACAAACTTCCGTTTCATGCACAACCTATCAGAATCTCCAACCCCGACCACATTCGCTACCACTAAGTCTCCAACTCACGCATTTAGGTCGTTAAGTACCACAATGATCTATTTACTTTGAAATCTCTCATTACGCTCGCGCAGCGTCATACAAAAATCTTGACTGTCCTCCTCACTCCTCTACCAACCTGGTCCGCAACGTTTCACAGACGCCCATCTTTCAATACCCAATTTAATATCCACCCCTTTCAATCTAGAGTACACTTCCTCTCCTACATAACACTATCAGCTAACCGGTCACTCGATAACAACACCACACTTTTGCGTGTCCATCCTTCCTCCACGCCGGTTTTCCTTCCATTTATCACACCGAACTCACATTCAACCCTTTCTTTCAGCGCCAACATATCAAACTTCCTCCTAACAAAAATCTCTCCAATCTCTCTCCTCCTTCAATACCCGTACTCATTCCACCCACATTTAACGACTAGAATAATCGAGTTTGAAGGAGCGAGTGCCCTTCCAACTCCCGCTTGTCTAGCTTTCTTTATGAGTGACTTTTAAATAAGAAGGGATTCCCAGCTCCAAGCTCCGCTCTATTAGTCGCCGCTAACTACAATCAACAAGTGCGGAAATAAGTTTCCTTTCCCTCTACCCTAGGGAAAATATTCCTGGACTGTCAAACTTTCCAATAGCCTGGCCTCTAGGTAGCAGCGCTCACGGAGAAGACCGCGTATTTCCTGTCACATGGCTTTCAGCCACATGACATGCCATACAGCAACTCAATTCCACACATGCATTCAATAATAACTGTTCCTCTCCCACCCTTAAACCGCGGGTCAGTTCCATGCATAAATGGTGACTGAACAAAAAATTGCCAAGAGACGAGACTGTTACGAGTATCGTTGATAGGAGAATTTGGTCTCGCTTTGATGTGTCATTAACATGATAACTTATTAATATGTAAATGACGTCTGCTTAGTAATTTCCTTTTCCATGCTTTCCTCACTGCCGCCCTTTGTTCAGAACTGAGCCTGATTGGTCAATCATTCATTTGCCACTAATGTGCTGAATGATAATTCATTCCTCCGCAGACTGCGAGTGGTGGAACGAGGAGGTCAAACTGGCGGTGGCGCAGAAAATAAAAGCTTTTAAGCAGTGGTTGCGAGCAATGTAGATGGTGGCTCAAGACAACTATAAAAAGAAGAGGAAATAAGTGAAGCGAGGGGTGAGGAGAGACAAAGGGTCGCTGATGCCAGGTGGGGCAGACGGTTGGGCCAGAATTTTTAGAAAAACAAAATATGTTCTGGAAAGGGGTTAAGATGGTAAGAAATGGAAAGACCGGAGAGGAGGGGGCGGTGAAAAATGAAAACGGACACTTGTTGACGCAAAGTGGTGTTGATCGGATAAGGTGAGCCGAGAACTTTTGATGAGTTGTTGAATGTCGAGGGTGACGTTGTTGTGGTGGAAGGTGGTACATGGATGTCGATTTTTGGAGAGAGACTTGTTGCGGACATTACTAGGGAAGAGGTGCATGCAGGATCCGGTAGAGGTGATGAAAGCATTGGAAGTGCTCGGTTTAGATGGTATTGTAGCCGAGTGCCTAAAAAGAGTTGGAGTAACGAGTGTTGAATTTCTGGTGAGGCTGCTGAAACTGTTTCGTAGCGGGCATGGTGCCGATTAAGTGGCGCAGTGCTTGCATTGTTCCGCTGTACGAGGGCTAAGGCGATAAACATGAGTGCTGCAACTCGAGTCAGAAATCAGTACGGGCGTGTGCTGATCAAAAGGATTGCATACTATTCGGATGGCGCAATTGGAACGAAACAGTGTGGCTTTAGGAGTAGTAGAGGGTGTGCCGATCAGATTTTGCCAGTAACACAAGTCAGTGAGAAGTACCTTGCAAAGGGAAAAGATGTGTTCTGGGCCTCCATGGATTTAGATCAGACCTACGACTGAGCTAACAAGGAAACGCTGTGGAGGATGTTGTGTTTGCACGGAGTGGGCGGAAATCTGTTGAACGCAGTTCAGAGTTCCTATGTTGACAGCAGAGAATGTGTCAAAGTGGGAAGCGAGGTATGTGATTGATTTGCAGTAAAAGTGGGACTGAGACAAGGCTGCATTATGTCTTCCTGGCTGTTCAATCTCGACAGGAAAATAGTTGCTAGGGAGGTGAACGCAAGTGTATTGGGTTGTGGCTTGCAGCTGTTGGAAAAGAATGGACGGAGTTGGCAGTTGAGCCAGTTACTGTTTGCGGATGATACGGCACTGGTGGCAGATTCAGAGGAGAAGCTGTGTAGGCTAGAATCGGAGTTTGGTAGAGTGTGAGAGAGGTTGAAGTTTCGAGTGAACGTGGTTAAAACTAAGTAATGAGATGTTCGAGGAATGTCGATGCGAGCAGAATTGGTGTCCTCCTGAATGGAGCGTTATTGGAGGATGTTTATTGATTTAAGTATCTGGGTTCCCATGTGGGGAAGACTGACCTAGTAACACTGACGCGAAATCGCGAGTGGAGGAACAGAAAAAAGTTGGGTGCAATGAAAAATGTAATGAGTTGTAGGACGTTGGGTATGGAAGCAAAGAGCGGGCTGTATGAGGGTGTAACTGTCCATACTGTGCTCAATGTGACTGAGACTTGGGGGTGGGAGTAAAAGAGAGAAAAAGGTTCAATGTCTTCGAAATTAAATGTTTTTGGAGCATGGCTTGTGTGACGCTGAGAGACAAGATCAATAACGACGTGGTGCGAGCTAAAACGGGGATGGGAAAGAAGCTGAACGACTGAGTTGATTCGAGTGTTCTGAGATGGTTCGGGCATATCGTGAAGATGGATGAAGGCAGAATGGTGAAAAGGGTGTTGAAGACAAAGGCGTATGGAAGTAGGCCCAGAGAGAGACTGAAGTTTGGTTAAGTGGATGGTGTGTAGCAGGGGGAATGAAGGAGAGACTTGATTGTGGAGGTAGAGAGAGAGCGTGCACTGAATGAACGTGAGTGGAGAATGATTGTGACGAATGATTTTTGTCGCTGCATTGATCTGCTTTGGCGCCCTTTGCATTTCGTTGAGAGACAGAATGGTCGTTGGCAGGGGAAATCAGTGACACTGTCGGGCCCTACTGCCGACACTGACCACGTACCGCGCTCATGACCCGGAGGGTGTGTTACGGGGTCTCCCGGCCGGACCCTGTTGCGCATAAACGTCTAAATTGTGTGAGTGTATGCGAGGAGTGTGAAGTGCGCCTTGCCGTCGGTAACCACCCTTTCAAGGTGATTAGGCCTAATGTCTGTATCTGTATGACCCTTTGAGATCAAGTCATACAGTGATAAACGGTTCAGCCACCTTGCAGCTGATGCTGCATCCTTGCCTCTGGTGCTGCGTCCTGGCCGCCAATGCAGCGACCTGACCGCTGATGCAGGGTCCAGGTTGTTGATTATGCGGAAGTATAGGGCTGTTATATGGCCGCCGTGGCAGAGTGGTTAGCGTTCCCGACTGTAGTACCAGAATCTGCAGCTGTATGTCGCGAGTTCGATCGCCGTAAATGACGAGGCGGTCTTGTAACGAAGAAATTGAACTCCTAACTAAGTCGCCCTCCTAAATAGGGGGAAACGGGTGTATGACTATTTATAAATTACGTTTGGCCGCTTGAAATGACAAATGCGAAGAACAAGAATCACAAGAGTTTGAACTATTATCCATTTATGGAAGAAGAATAAAGAAAATAGGATTTGGGTGACTGATTTCGTAACATTTCAGTCGTATGTAACAGAGTTCAAAGAAAATAAGAAGATAATCTTGAAATTGATATGACCCAGGCAGAAAACTTCCACACGTGTAGTAAAGTTGGGTTAGTGGAAAATAAATTCTATCTAGGGACAGAAGAAAATCTGGAGCTTATGATGGAGTTTCTTTCGGATAAAGAATGGAAGTACATTGAATTGGATAAGATTCGAATGATTAAAGTTCGCAAAGAAGAAGAAAAAGAACATTTATGGACATGCGGGGATCTACATTTATGGACTCACGGGAATGAAACAGGCTTCCGTATTCGATCGAATCAAAGATATGGTGGAGAATATGAAGGAATTTGAGAGGACACTGATGCACCATATTGATACAAAAGATGCATAAACATTGATGCATACAGCAAGATCTGTGATTAATTCTAATAAATACCAATAAAACTATGCAAATCTTAAATCAAATTGTTTATATTATCCTTAAAATTCAAAGGTTAAGCGATGAATTGCAGACATTGTGTTGTTCGAAAGTAATAGG
Organism: Gammarus roeselii; assembly: GCA_016164225.1. Taxonomy (NCBI): domain Eukaryota; kingdom Metazoa; phylum Arthropoda; class Malacostraca; order Amphipoda; family Gammaridae; genus Gammarus; species Gammarus roeselii. The sequence goes on from SDVV010024276.1 coordinate 8,977, forward strand.
GTGATGGGGGAGTCTGTAAACTTTGCCAGAAAGAAATAAAATTGAAAAGCATAAATGCATGAGTAATGTATGGAGCTATTTGAAACGAAGTCATCTTAAAGAGTATGAAAATTATAGGAAAGAAAAAGGCAAATTAACTGTGCAAGTCGTCAAAGGATGAAGTGCCAGGAGATATTGAAGTAAATGTGGTAGACCAAGTATGAGATGAAGTGTCCGTTTGTATGATGATGGAAACAACTATGAATTACTTGTAACATTCAATCCATCTAAGATTGAAAATCTGTCTTCTACGATAACTTTTATGTCTCGAGATTGATCACCAAGTCGAAATAAATATGTGCAAATTGTATAAATAATCGTGTGGAGGGAGGGCTTCAGATGTATATATCAATGACTGAAAACCATACATAAGGTTAGGTTAGGTATCATACAAAAGATCAGGTTAGGTTAGGTTAGATTTTTGATGTGTGTGAATAACATGTGATAGTGATTTAGAATTGTATCAAATCAAAAATCAGGAATCATATGAAAAAAAAACTATAACATTCAAACAATAATGAATTATATAGGGAAACAGATGAAAATTGCTAGATCAAAATTGGAAGTGCGTATCAAAACTGGAAAGGATAGATCATAATGTAGAGTCAAGTGGAGATATTTGTTATGCATTGTATAAAACATTGACTGAATACCGTACATAAGATAAGTTAGATTAGGTTGTTCCTTTGATGATTTTCTAGATCAGAATTGGATTTGTGTATCAAACTGCAAAGGATCGATCAAAATTTAGAGACATGTGGAGATATTTGTTATGCAATGCATATATATCAATGACTAAAAATCGTACATAAGGTTAGGTTAGGTATTATACATAAGGTCAGGTTAGGTTAGGTTAGGTTTTTGATGAGTGTGAGAAAACATGTGATAGTGATTCAGAATTGTATCAAATTAAAAATCGAGAATCATATGAAAAAAAGCTCTAACATTCAAACAATGATGAATTATATATGAACTGATGAAAATTGCTGACGATCTTGTATATTATTTTATGGGTTAGGTTAGGTTTTTGAGGATTTACTTGATCAAAATTTAAAGTGTACATCAAAACTGTAAATGATAGATCAAAATGTAGAGACATGTGGAGGGATTTGTATGAATATATCATAATCAATGAATAAGTATCATATGCGAGCAGTAAAAAATCTCGAACGATGACGCATAATTCATGGTTAAGTTGGTTAGGTTAGGTTAGGTTATCTAGGTATTATGCATCTGGCAGTGAATGGTGATCCATTTTGCACGAAAAATGTACGTAAATGCTTACATGGTGCCCCATACATGTGCCAACGCAGTGACGCTAACGATCCTGTATGTATAAATTCGACTCATATCTAATGATGCAGTGGGCGTATTGATAGAACATAATTAGCCGGACCTGAGTTTCCAATCTAATGAGATAGACAGTGCTCAATATGGTACGAGCGTAAAAGAAAGTATGGTTCCACTAACACTCAAGCTTAGAATGTATGAAGATTGGGTGAAAATGGCTAAATCGATATGGTGGGAGAAAGACCCAAACCGAAACTGAAAAGGGTAGTGATATCGAGGAGATGTCACGTGAAGAAAAATCGTCTAAAGTTGAAGGAAACCGAATTATCAAATGGGGTAATGGAAGGGGTATCAAGTATTAGAAGTGTGAAAATGCACAATAAAATCAAATGTATATCTGACTTTGATTCAAAAATATTTGGTTCTAAAACATGAGGAGAGAGAATTATGTCTCAAACGTTTTAGTGCAAGGGGAATTGGGTACATTTCGGATATCTGCGGGAATATAATGAATGGTAATGTGGGCAATAGTAAGAACAAACCTGAAACGACTCGATGTCATAAACATATATCAGTAATTGAAAATTAGCGTCCAGAAAAAAACTCGCTGAAGACTAAAAACAAAGTTTTGGTTACATGGATAAGATTGCAAGTGCTGCATATACTTCTCCCAAAGGTCTCCGTTTATCTAAAGGGTGTACTAAGGGCGATAGTCTAGAACCCCAATCGATCAGGGAACAAACCACACCCAGATGATAAATCCTACCCCGATATGACAAGTCGACAGCTTCAGGTGAGGAATGAATGCACACCATTGAAAAAGAACCCACAGAGAGGGAGAGGGAGGTCGAAGTCATTACTTATGTTTCGCCAAGATGCTCGTGTCGATTTTCGGAGTGAATAGTTATGTTTTCATATAAATGATATCCCGTGTGTATATAAATATCAATGTGCCAAAATCTAAAATCAATAAATACTATATTTAAGAAATCTTTGTTTTGCAATATCCTAAATTTAATTCGAATGATTAGCATTGAAATGCACTACACCGCCTCTTGCCTTACGTTGAAAATGTGATAGATATTAGTCCAGTTTAAAGATATGTCCCGATATTAAGGCGCAAAATGCGGTCATTTTCCCTGGCTGATTACATGGACTTCCTACACATAACCCGAAAAATCACCCCGTGTACGATGAAGAAATTGCAGATATGCAACATGCCATGAATCGAAATGCACTGCAACGCCTCTTGCTTTACATTGGAAATGTGATAGATATGAAGCAAATTAAAGTTGTACACAGCTACCTAAGCTATCGGCTATCGTAGATATATATCTCATCAGGCCCAGACAGAAGCTAAAGCACAAGTCTACAGCTTCTTTTGTGATACACTGAAACCATGCTACGGTGACAGCGCACGCATACGCGCATGCGCGTGTACGCGCGTGTGCGCGCGTGGACATTGAGGCATAAAATGCGGCCAGTTCCCCTGGCTGATTACATGGACTTCCTACACATAACCCAAAAAAACATCCATTGTACGATGAATCAAATAAAAGACACATTGGGTAACTGAAAAGCAAAACAGTCAACGATTACCAGAGTGAGATCATTTGTTTGCAAACAACGTGTTACAGTATGCTGCTCGCATGTCCGAGGCCACAGACCAGCTGCTAAGGGTAACCAAATCATGAATGCTCATGTGAAATAAGACCGTAAAACAAATACGAAGATATTTAGGTTTGCGGACCATCAATCTCCGACAGAAATACTCCCATACGAGTATACCTTCGCGTGAAATTATGAAAGCACGTCAACACGGAACATGTTATAACCTGTAAATGTTCATAACGTCCATGCCGCGGAAATTACTGTTAAGACAAAGAACAGATATGAGCAAACTTACCTAATTTTCCAGGAGCGCATCCAAAATTTGCCTAGGAATGTCCTCAACCGCATCCATCAGGAATTTTCATCTTGAAACTAGTATTGAAGGATTGAAACAGTCACCTAACTATTTCACAGATTTCTCTATGTCTGATGAAAAAGAAAACGATAAAATGAGCTACTGCTGGAGTAAGTACAACGGAGCGTTAATAAATAGAAAGATGAAAGCATATCCACATCAACAGTTTTTATCCTGTAAATGTTCATAAAATGTAAAATCTTTATAAGCTCATATATAAATAATCTATATAAATAATTATAATAAACTTGTCTCATTGTCCATCCGAATACACACTACAAAATGTGCATTGAAACGTACTGCAAGTGACTAAGGTTTAAAAACGATGTAAATGTTTCTATG
>SDVV010024278.1:0-12613 GCA_016164225.1 Gammarus roeselii
CGACGCGCAGGCAGTGAGCGCATGAACTGCAACACGACGCGCAGGCAGTGAGCGCATGGACTGCAACCCGACGCGCAGGCAGTGAGCGCATAAACTGCAACACGACGCGCAGGCAGTGAGCGCATGGACTGCAACCCGACGCGCAGGCAGTGAGCGCATAAACTGCAACACGACGCGCAGGCAGTGAGCGCATGTACTGCAACACGCAGGCAAGAGGGATTCGATTGATCAGATTTAAGGTGCTGCTGGGAAGCTGGACGTTGTATTGTGAATTTATCAAGTGGTTAATAGGAATATGTAAAACCTTATCATATCTCAAAATATCTGTTATATGAAACGAAAAGTATCGTGGCTACGGACATATTCATACCGACTGACAAGTTCAAATGAAAAGCTTCAGCAGGAGACGGCTGAAGCCGTTACTTTGAGCGCCTGTAGGGCGCAGTTCCAACGTAATGTACGAACAGGGTACCGTGCCTTCCCGACTGTGAGTAGACACCCAAACGGAATTGACTAATAGACATATCATCAATTCACGGATATGATGAACACTTCATCTAAGAAAAATCTAATTGCACGGCAGATGTCACGTTGAAGTAGTGGTTGTCGCTCAGTAAACTAAGAATGGTTCTGGTGGTGAATAAATCAATCCACACACATGACGACTCAACAACATTAGCAAGCGTTTCTTTCAAATATTTTTGTTGCAGTTATGTAAAGCACGAACATCGCGTCTCTCCCTTCCCAGCTGATCACCATTCGTTTTTTTTACCCATAACGTTTATAGGCTGGCCATTGACCATTAAGAGACCGACCAGAATGTCTCACTCGGGTACAGGTAGCCTCGAACCTGCAACACTAGGCTTCCCATGGAAGTATATTGTGAGGGACGGCTGATAAGCTGCCAACTCGGCCACCAAGCAATTAGTTACAGGAAAACAAAGTAGATAAGGAAACAAGTAAGAAATATTTGGTTGATCAATTTTATTGCTTAAACTGTTTTAAATGGAATAAAAGCAAAAACAAACCAAGAGCCTGGCTAAATGCGACATTTATTTACACTTCATCTCCAACCTGATTGCAGTTCACTAATCAAGGGGGGCTCGTTTAGCACTTTTGAATAGGCAAGTCTAGCTCTTAAGTCCCTTAAAAGAAGCTTGTACTTGGAACAGTCTTTAAGTGGCCAGAATGATTGCTGCATTCAGAGTACAGTTTGGCAAACACTACATTAATAATACTAAACATTTGTACATTGGGGCAATTTACAAAGCAACATCTCACCATCAATGTTTCTCATCAACAAGTTCGACATCCTAGTTGAGGTGACTAAGACGTGAACTCTTGTATACAAAGAGATGTTAGCACTTCAAGTGAGCAAGAGTTGACACAGAGGTTAGAATGAGCCCTTATAACAATCAGTCCTGCTCTCTAACTGGCTTCTGACAACATGTCAGGATATGTTACTTAATCATTATTCCTCACGCATAACTGAGTTCTGACAACATTTTAAAATCTGTAAATTATTCCAACTGATTCAAAATCGTCAATCAAATACAATGGTTGGCAATAACACTTAAAATGTCTTTCAAATTAAGCATGTCGATAAATGGGTAAGTCGCACTGTTGTTGAAACAATGAACAACAAAAACTCTTCAATGGAAATGTGGCACATTAATCTGCCTTCAAGAGAGAAGGTGGCACTGCTTTCTATGGCATACGTTTAGTATGTATGTAATACTTTCATCCGAGTACACACTCTACTTACAGTGAGTATGAGAGAGCTGGTTTAGCATTGTATTGATACGCCCTAAACTAGACCTACTAGCTATGTACACATACTTTTTTTCACCATCACTCAATTTTCAATGGACTCCTACAAATATACAGGATACCTAGTGCTAATATTATATACAACACTAAGCCTAAAAGAGATATAATTTGCACTAGTTTGCTTTATACCTGCTAATGTGTAGCTTATCACTATGTGTTTTCTTTTCTGATGCATTACCTTTCACACTGTAAAGCACATAGTTTTTACCTGCCTCCAGCAAATCTTCCTTAACTATTACATTAGCATCACTGACGCTTTACCTTTCACACTGTAAAGCACATAGTTTTTACCTGCCTCCAGCAAATCTTCCTTAACTATTACATTAACATCACTGACGCTTTACCTTTCACACTGTAAAGCACGTTTTAGTTTACCTGCCTTCCGCAAAATAACCTTAACTACTACATTAGCATCACTGACGCTTTACCTTTCACACTGCAAAGCACGTTTTAATTTACCTGCCTTCTGCAAAATAACCTTAACTACTACATTAGCATCACTGACGCTTTACCTTTCACACTGCAAAGCACGTTGTAGTTTACCTGCCTTCTGCAAAATAACCTTAACTACTACATAAGCATCACTGATGCTTTACCTTTCACCCTGTAAAGCACGTTGTAGTTTACCTGCCTTCTGCAAAATAACCTTAACTACTACATAAGCATCACTGATGCTTTACCTTTCACACTGTAAAGCACGTTGTAGTTTACCTGCCTTCAGCAATGTCAGCGTAGCAATATCGTTAGCTTGGCACACTTGAATTCATAAGTTGATATTTTAGCACCTACAAAGACACGTCACAAGAACATAGCAATTGAATAAGATGAGAGACTGATAACTTAGTCCAATTGATTAAACAGTTCAAGGAATCAATCTAGTCACAACTAGCATGCAAGAGTCTACTTTGTTTACAACCAACTGTCAGGCGGTGTGACCAAACACTGCGGCACGGAGGGAACGTCGTTCAAATCAGGTAGGCAAGAATCTTCCATATATTTGTGAACATTTATTATTACAAAACGAGCATTCTTCAATGGGATACTTTCGCTAAAACAGTCGTACTGTTACCCGATGAAGCCCTGCGACTGCTCTTAAAACCTAGTTGACCTACCAATTTAAAAGGTCATTTGATGAAGCCTATCGCGAGTTACAAAAGAACTATTAAGCACTAGCTACTATTAACAATGCGGTCATAAATTGAAACTTATAACATTTTCAGATTAGCATTCAAATTAAATTTTACCGCCGATACAAGAGAAAAGCATAGATATTACAATCACAGTACACATGGAATGTTCGAGTGGTAATTGTGTAAGGAACAAAGAGCTACATAAACTAGAAAGGAGTACAGTGACGCGCACTTAAAATAAATCCACAGATTATTCGAGAGAAAGGGTTTGACGCTGGCAAATTCTGCCTCTATAACTTACCGTATAAGATACGTCATTATAGAGCCATTGGGGCGCTTGGCATTAGAGAGGCTTCATGCTGTTACACTGATACGGTTCACCCTAAGAACGTCGCAATAAAACATGATGTGTATACGTCATTATATAAACATTGTGGCGCTTGACATTGGAGATGCTTCATGCTGTTACACTGATAAGGTTCACCCTAAGAACGTCGCAATAAAACATGATGTGTATACGTCATTATAGAGCCAATGGGGCGCTTGACATTAGAGATGCTTCATGCTGTTACACTGATAAGGTTCACCCTAAGAACGTCACAATAAAACATGATGTGTAACACAGGTAAGGTAGGCTATCATCACATTTCCAGCATGTTGTAACACTTGAATAGGTACACACTTACTTGCGATGTCGAGGCTTAACAACAGGGTGTGATTGTTTTGTAGCGTATGCCCTTCAACCAGACCGAATGCAGCCATTTAACGAAAATTCTTCTGTAACCAAGGTCAGTTGATTTAAAATAACTAACTGTACATTTAAAAAATACCACATCATGTTATCGTGCAGACTTCTTACCAGCTAAGCTCTTAACCATACACGCCAAATAAGGGCATGGAACGTGCGACCATTTGATAGGTGGGAGTTAAGGGGTTGGTAAAGATCAATCATACGCAGCGACAATAAGGTAGAGAGGGACGGTGTAGCTGGCGACGGTGGCAAAGCAGATACTGCTAAAGGAAAAGTACCATAGACAGATACGATCCTGCAGATCGGTACCATTTCTGACCTGAAGGTACCATTTTTCAGATACGATTCTAAAGATAGGGTGGGTACCATCTATGGTTGGAGGGAAGTGATACAAATGATGAAGAGCACAGTGCGGGATGGGGAGGTACGTACAGTAACGAAAGAAAATTTGTGTATGATTTAATTTCAAGATGAATCCATTTGAACATCAAAGTTGAACACATTCTTGATGAACCTTGGTTACTGCCACACATCAATCAAAGTTGAACACATGCTTGATGAACCTGGTTTACTGCCACACATCAATCAAAGTTGAACACATGCTTGATGAACCTGGTTTACTGCCACACATCAATCAAAGTTGTCGTTTGGGGGGCGCCTCTAAAACTGATAGCGATGGGTAATAAGGAATTGCTCCTCTGCTTCGCAATAGTCCCAAAGGTTCCTTGGCCATGGACTTGGTCTCCAAGATCCTTCAGTTTGGGTATAGCTGTTAAAAGTTGCTAAAATGAACAAGATTAGATTAGAGTGCCGAGGCTTTCTTGCGCACTGGAGTCATCGTCCTTCTGGCGCCGAATGTCAAACCAGCAAATAGTGCTGCATCATGGTAGTCTTTGTTTTTATTCTTCTTATAATGTTCGAGTCAGGTTTACTGATGCACAAAGTCAGTCCTTTACGCGGCGAACGTCTATGGTATGTACGGGTGCCACAGGAGGTACAGGAACTCCTAAGGTGCTGAGGCCATTTGGTCCCAGCACTCCCCGGATGGCAGTAAGGAGGAATGACTCACTACCTACCCTGCTTCAGAGCCCCAAGAATCCGCAGTAGTCCGTAAGGTGCGGGCTACGCGCTCCAACACCTGCTGAGGGGGAAGATGAAGAAGAGACAGAAAACGGGGATCCCATGCATGAGATCTACACTAGGTGTAGGGAATTTCACCCATGAGAACAGCAAGAATGGAAAGAAGAAGGAATAGTCGTAGAAACAGGTTGCATGAAAGAAAGAGCGCAAATTGGCTGTTATTTGCCACCCGAGAGGAGAATAGTTAGAACCGGTATGTGTATGTTTGAGTGTGCGTGTCTGTGTGCGCGTGAGTGTGTATGTGTGTGTGTTGGTGTGTTTGTGTGCAACAACTATTAGGAGTTGTCAAGAAGAAATCTGAGACAAGTTAAAGGAAATTTGAACTAAACATAAGATGCAAATGAGGGAAATAAAAGGTAAGCAAATCAGGATGGGGGAGAAAAGGAGAGATAGTGAAGGGTGAAGAAGAGGGGAGTCTGAAGGGAAATAAGGGTGTTCACCCCCCTGGTTGGGCCGTGACTCCATGCGGCCCCTGAACCTAACAGATGCCTAGGGGGGGGGGGCTAAAATGAACAAGCATCAGAACTTTGAGAGACCGCAATTACGTGTTCTCTCATTGGTCACTTTTGACCGAGATATTGACGTTGCCAAAGTTACTCCATGACCCGGAGAGGCAAGTGGCACAACATCGAGTGACACCAATTTTGAACTCGTCAATTTATGATGAATGACCGTAATTACCATAGAACAGGGACATTGAACATGGTTCAAAGAATATCATGTCATAAGGACAAAAACCTGGTGTGAGCAGTCGAAAACTGAGCACACAATTCCAAAGTTCAACTTCAGGGAAAGAATACCCTATGAAGGGCAAGAAATGTTCCCCGGAATTCATTTGTCAAAGAAATGCAGTTAGTTAGTATGCCACAGACTGGACTACATGAGTAGGAATCATAATACAGGGTAGTGCATGAAGCTGGTCTCAATCCTACTAAGGCCTCCGTAAGCGAAACTATCTAATTTTGTGTACAGTGTCAGTACACTCGCTACTGTACTGATGATGGTACGACGACGCGGACGACAGGACTCATAAATTAGGTGGGTTTTAACCAACGTAATTTTGAAAAGTGATATCTTGAAGATGGGGGTCAAAGAGCAAAACGAGAACAACACTTCTGTTCTCCCACCACGTGACGTGGTGGGAGAACAGAATTGTCATACGATCTCCTCCAGACACGAACGACGGTCATGGGTTACAAACTGGCTAGAGTTTTAGGTCAATATCCATGAGGAAAGCTCCATCGATATTCCTTCTTCCACACGTCAAGCTACTTTGAATGTCATATCTACTTCCATACGTCTCGCAATTCTGAAAGTGAAATGTACGTACTAAAGTATCCACCCGCATTAATAACGGAGAACGTTGATCTTCAGTCAGTAGTAACCTGAACGTTGACTGACGAGAACTGCCTAATTTGTAACGTATCGTCTGTTCAATCTTAAAATGAGATTAAAAATAGAGATGTTTTGCCATCAAACGCACATTATTCAGGGACTAATTTTATACTAAAGTGGGTAACACAGGACACGGGCTAGCCCATAATAAGAGCTACCTACTCAGCCTTACCTAATACCTAGGGAATGGTGTGATATGATGCAAAGTTTAGCTAGTCATGCGTTCAAATGAATAACATATAAACATAACTAGCAATTATATCAAAATTTAATTTCAGCGTCACTCATTGCAAAATACAAATCGCTTATATTTGCCGATCACATCACTAAAGTAAGCGTAGAGCTCAAAGTAGAAAAATAATGGTGCCTATTGAGCAGTTACCTGCTTTCAGATTGCAATTATGTACGTACAACAAGTTTCTAATGCTAGTGGAACGATTTTATCATAAGTCTTCGGAGATGGCATACAAGAAGGCTTATCGGTAACAACACTACGAAAAAGAAACAAATAATGAAGCCTAGAACTACAGGCGACAAGCATGGCGAGTAACTGAGCTCGTTCATAACTAGTTATGGCGACGAAGCTGATCAACTTTGGTCAGCACCCAAACATCGATGGGCAAGGCACGCTGGAGTACAGGTAGGGGTACTGTCAGTAATCCACTCGTACATAGGGAGGCGCCTCGTGATGGTGGTGATGGTGGTGGTGCTGACTCTCTTGCTTGATGTCTTGTTGCTGCATCAGATGCTGGTAAGAGTTGGGGTGACCAGGGAAATCTGTGAGAGGCGGGAACTGGGAAGGCCTCGGTTGCATCACGGAGAGCATACTGGAACCATACGGAGCTTGCAGCATCGGGTACTGGAAGGGTAAGGAGGGGATGGCGTCGGGCAGAGTGGTGTTCTGTGGACGAGGGTTGGACGCGGTGGCTGCAGATGTGGTCTGTTTTTTCCTATGTGTTTGCATATGCTTCATCATATGATCTTTACGAATGAAGCCTTTTGTGCATTGATTACACTTGAAAGGCTTCTCGCCAGTGTGCAAACACATATGTCTTCGCAGATCAGTTTTGTGGTTGAACTGTTTGATGCAGGTGTCCACTTCACATTTGTAAGGCTTGTCACCATCATGTTTCGAAACGTGCACTTCAAACACCTTCTTGTCGTTATATTTTTTACCACACTTATCGCACTTGTAGTTCTCAGCTCCAATCAAATGTTTTTCGTAGTGTTGTGTATAATAACATTTTTTACTAAAAGTCTGCGGGCACTTAGTACAATGGTACATCCCATCTTTCTTTTCGGGTTCAGGACTTCCCCCACTGCCACTGGTAATAAAAGAATCTGGGGATCCTACAGATGGGCTTCTGACGGTAGCTTCAGAAACTCTATTGCCCTCGGGTGAAGAAGATGAAATTATTCCTTCGGGAGATCCCGCTGTGTAGTGTGTTGATGGAACTCGGCTGGATTCTCTGCCCTCAGAGATGGTTGGTAGACCGTCGATAGCATGCAAGGCACTGCTGTTCTCTGAGGCGTATCCTGTGGAACTGATGTTCTGGCCCAAGAAACTGTCAGGACCATTGGGCATCAATGTGTACGGATCAACAGGTCCATGAGCATCACTGTATTCGTGTTTAATGGTTAAGGAACATTCATTGGTTGAATGCACCTCTGGACTCTGGTAGTCCCCCGTAGGGTGCTGAGGGGAAATAAGTTTGGGGGAAATTGACTGGCTGTGTAAACTGCTTGGAAGACTGTTGGATGTACTGTTGAGGGTATTGGGGGAAATACTGCTGTTTTGGTGTAGGAACCCACCCCCGGTCATTGGGGTGGAACCTGCCTGAAAAAACGGCTGCCCAGCTGATGAACTATTAGAAAGGGATGCCTGTTCGTATGGAGAAGGGTTGGTGCTGAAGTGGCCATAGTAAGTTGTAGATGATGACGTTGGGACTAAGGAAGAGGAATCAGCCGGATAAAGAGGCGTTGATGCATACTGAGGTTGGACGGTATTTATTTGAGAGTAATTTGGTTGCGAGTAACCCGTTTGGAATGATGCTACTGATGAAAACATGCTGGATGCGGGAACGGGAGTGGGACGAGCAGGTTGAGAAGAAATGTTGTTTTGTACTGGGAATGGCGACGGACACTCGCCGATCTGTGGCTTTCTTTCCTCTGTTTCAAGACCTAATATGGACGAATTTCCACCCGAGAGACTATTTTGATCGAAGTCACTTCCACTCTTGAGAGGTGGAGACACAACGCTGTGTTCTTCAGGTGGAGACTGTTGATATTGATTCATCCCAGAGGTAGGGGTTGCCTGGGAACTTTGAGTTGTTGTTGGAATTTGTGGAGAACTTTGCATGGAATTTGATTTGGCCAATTCAGCATCTTTAGTTTCTTTTTGTTTGAGCATGTTTCGGTGAATATTTGTGTTATAATGTCTCTTAAGGTGCCCTTGACTTGTGAACCACTTAAGACATATTTCACACCTAAAGTTTTTAGGACGCTTAACATTCGTCGGAAACTCGGACGGCGATGGTGGGTGATCTGTGACTGACTGAGGCCCAGGTTGAGAGCTTGGTGAAGAAGCTGGAGAGGCACTAGGTAAAGATGGCACAGGAGGATAGGGCTGTTGATGATAGGATGGCAGACTTGCCGGGGGCATGTACCCGTAGTGTCCTCCGCCCATATCACTCATCGGAGGACTACGCTGAGAATGAACTGTGCCCCCACCAAACATATTGTTGGAAATGATCGTTCCTGGTTCTCTCGGTGACACAAATGATGTAGTGTTTCTAGGGTATGCACTTTGAGGCGCGCTTGAACGGTAACCGAGTTGGAGGGTTCTGTCGGTGGCTTGGTTATCAATAGCACCGGCGCCGCTACCTAAGAACCGATGAGTGTCAAGGTCGAGAATCTCCTGACTGTCAGAGGTAGCCGATTTCGGCTCGTCTTTGACAACATTAGGAGAAGCGCTAGGTGATCTTCCATACGGGTGAAATCTACTCATAGAATGAGATCCATAGTGTTCATTAAAACCGATCCCTTGACCAGCTTGACCTTCACCACCATGATGTGTGTTTCCTGAATAGTGACTTTGAGTGTAGTGTGGCAGTGTAGGGTGATGCAAGCCTGGAGACTGTTGAGGCATGGAGGACACAGTCTGTAACGAAGTGTATTCTGGATAATATTGAGTTGAACTCGGATGATACGTTCCACTAGCGTTGCTGTGGGTCGAAGACGGTCCAGCAGGAACCACATTCCCCTGTGGGGAGGGCATCACGGGTGAAGTGTAGTTGCTGTACTGAAGTGATGGAGAAGGATTTGGAATCATGTATTTTTGTTCGATAGCATGCATGTCCTGTTCTTGTTGTTGCTGTGTCTGGTAACTGTCGCCCGACATCATTTTAAGATGGTCACCATCGGCTATAGAATCGTTCATATTTGTATCATAGCCATTAGATTCCAATTGTAACTCGAGACTTGTAGTGTCTGTAACAGCTGAGATTGCATTATTATCCTCCTCGTTCATGTCAGAAATGTGGATATCCCTGAACTCTCCCAAAGGAGTTTCAGCAGCAGTGATCTCACTCTGACTTTGGCTCAAGTCTTCGCGAGTTTCTGTCGGGTTCATCCACATGTTGACTAAGTCACCGTGGTGATACCTCAAATGAATCGCCAGAGATTCCTTATCAATGAAGTTCTTGTTACAGCGGTGACAGTGAAAAGTTTCACCGAGCCCTGTCGTCTGCTGGTGGTGGTGGTGGTGGGTGCTCGAACTGAGGTCGTGGTATGAAGGAATGGAGTCGTGAGTGGAGGGAGCGGAGCCGTTGATTGTCTTCGTCGCTTCACTGCAGGGTGTACTCAATGCTTCCATTTCAGATGATCCGCAACATCTTTGATGCCGGCAAGCCTCCAACAGTTTGCTTAGATTTCAGCTTCCCCTGAAGCACCTGGAAAAAAAACAAAAAATATATATGTTAGGAGAGACATCAATTTTATTATATTAGCTTATATTGCGTAACACACAAAAATGGAGGTCATAGATAAAAACTAATCCTAATTTGCCAGGTGTTCAGCCTATCAAAAACTATAACTATTCAATGCGATCAGGCTGAACAATAACAAGTTGCACACATTCGTATACATGTCGGAACAAGTTGCACACATTCGTATACACGTCAGAACAAGCTGCCCGCACTCGTATGCATGTCAGCAGGACCAAAACTCAAACGTCACTAGACGCTAGGCTACGCAGTTCTTGAAATCCTACAGTGTCAGCTTAACTCGTTTTAATGTGTTAATTTCGGGATAAACCATGACCTGAAGTAACAGGTCGTATGGAGATATATACTTTTCTCCGTGTAAGGCACAAGGTTAAATAAAAATTAGAAGATTAGTTGGAAATAGAAAATAATATCTCAATCGTCCATTGATTTCAAGTCAGATTTAAATTCTGTCGACTTTTGGGAGAACGTAATTCTGATAAATAAATCCAGAAAACAGTTTATTTGGAAATAACTAAAAAATTAATAGATTCTGTCATAATTGAAGCAACTATTTCGTTTCTTTCAGGCGAGGTTTGAGTTCGTTAAAAGAGCTTATCAGCAAATGAAGCCTAAGGCTAAGGTATAAACGCCTAGGCATGCCTTGTGAATTGCCTGTTCATTGGAGGACGGTGGTTGGTATGCCCTGCCTTCGCCAAGTGTTTGAAGAGCCCTGAAGAGGGCGCTGTGTAGTCACTACATGTCTTCCGTAATTGCCCTTCGCCTGTCACCATTCGGAGAGAATGATTGAAAACCGCAGGCCAGGTGCGTTAGGCCTAGCCTCCTAAGCAGTAGGCTCGTAAACAACTACAAGACTTCAGCGTCCTCGTTAACTCGACGCGGTCGTTCAAGGATGTACAAGTGTTTCTAACTTTTAATCACCAAACGTAATGAATTCTCAGAGGAAGTTGATTGTATGCGCTTTGCTTTCAAAATTAGACAGCCAAAGGTAGTAACAATCATATAGTGTAAACTAGTATGCTTCTCATGTTGTTAACTAGCGTAACGGTATTAAAATAAATATGTTCGTAAAATGGCAATGCTTGCCGGTTGAAACACAAATATTACGAAACTGAAGGAAGTTTATACAACACATTTTCGAGAAATGTTAACCCAATATTCAGATTGTTATAAATCATTCGTTAAATACATTCAGAACGCATTGTAACACATTCACGAGTAAATATACGAGTTTAGGATACCATTTGCAGTCATCCGAGGGAATATCTTCTTCAAGTATGTTTTTGGAAGGTGATAATACTGTATTACACGTGCTGTATTTGGCAGTGGAAGCACAGCCCATGACATGCCTTTTGCAGTGAGTGTCTCAATGTGGGTCAAAAGAACACCCGGCCTCCCCTCGGGACTAACAATGACGATGGTGGGAGGGATTGGGAACACAATGCATTCGAAGTATTGGTATGCGGATGGAGGGGAGGTACGAGGGTTTCCATCCAGAAACTACTTGCAATGAAACCAAAGGGATATTTGAATGGATCTCCAGTAACTTTGTCCACGTGGTTCCGTAGTCGTGATGATTAGTAAACACTGAGAAATTTGCTGTAAATAAGTTCACAATATCATTTCTTTCTTCGGGATCCGTAATAATATTACGGCAACATTAGGTACCCAAAAAATGGTGCTCGTGATTTAACTGAGCGGCGAACTTAGAGGACCTCGACACACGAAGCCAACCCGGGATTGATCTATGTAAGTACTTCCTGCGAGGATGATGGACAGGCGAGACCAAGCTACAGAGCACATCAGACAGCGTTAAAGTATAAACAGGAATCATAACAAGTCAAGCAACAACAGCAGTAGAAGCAGTAACACAATGAGCAACAACAAGGCCATCAGTCACCAGTTGCTTCCCACGCTGTCAATAGCAGGAACAGCCACTGCAGACAAATAGCTGAGGAAAATAGCTGAGGAACGGGAGGTGCTAGTTAGGAAGGTAGGTAGGTAGGTGACCTGCACAACGACCGCCGGCTCATGAATGGATCTGGAGAGGGTGGCCCGTATAGTCAATTTGCAAGTGAAGAAAAGCGAGTTGCAAGTGAAGAAGTGCGAGTTGCAAGTGAAACGGGCGAGTTTCGAGTAAAGACGTGCGAGTTTCGAGTAAAGAAGCGTGAGTTTCGAGTAAAGAAGCGTGAGTTTCGAGTAAAGAAGCGTGAGTTTCGAGTAAAGAAGCGTGAGTTTCGAGTAAAGAAGCGTGAGTTTCGAGTGAAGAAGCGTGAGTTTCGAGTAAAGAAGCGTGAGTTTCGAGTAAAGAAGCGTGAGTTTCGAGTAAAGAAGCGTGAGTTTCGAGTAAAGAAGCGTGAGTT
>SDVV010024279.1:0-12613 GCA_016164225.1 Gammarus roeselii
TTAATACTGCCCCGATGCCCGCATGTTGTCTGGCGCATGAACGTGCCGTTAATACTGCCCCGATGACCGCATGTTGTCTGGCGCATGAACGTGCCGTTGATACCGCCGCTATAACCACATCTTGTCTGTCGCATGAACGCGCCGGGAATACCGCCCTTATAACCACATCTTGTCTATCGCATGAACGCGCCGTTAATACTGCCCCGATGACCGCATGTTGTCTGGCGCATGAACGTGCCGTTGATACCGCCGCTATAACCACATCTTGTCTGTCGCATGAACGCGCCGTGAATAACGCCGCGATGACCACATCTTCTATGTCGCATGAACGCGCCGTGAAAACCGCCGCGATGGCCTCGTCTGAGGCTTCAATTATACAAAAAAGTATTCGCATTTTCCTTTCCGCTGAACGTTTAAAACTTTCCTCCTTCAAATCGCAGTAAAGCTTTTAATTGCTCCAAAAGTTTGAAACAATTCCTGCAAAACTTCAGACACATTTACGAGACTGAGCCCATCATAGGGATTGTTGATACAGATATTAAAGAAGAGGTTTTCAAGTCCGTTGTGCGTCAGGTATCATTGTCATGAGCCGAACACATTATTCTTTAGCGATATAGAAGGGAAGGTTGAGGAAATAACTTAATTCGGTCTATTGTCTAGAGCTCAATTAACGACTGTTTTGTAACTGAAGAATATGCTTTGTGTAACAAGTTCAGTCGATGACCCTAACTTCAGTCCGGATGACCGGCAATATCGTCAGCCTTCCGTCATGCCGCCCAACAATGCCGGACATCCCATTGGCGTCCCAGCCTTCCGTCATGCCGCCCAACAATGCCGGGCATCCCATTGGCGTCCCAGCCTTCCGTCATGCCGCCCAACAATGCCAGACATCCCATTGGCGTCCCAGCATTCTATCATGCCGCCCAACAATGCCGGACATCCCATTAGCGTCCAAGAAATGCCCAACGGCCATGTTGACGCCTCAAACGGTGTCGATGGAGGTCGGGACGGCTGAATCGTGCCGTAAACACGACCAATACGAGGGCACGAGGACAGATAACGGGAATTGATGGTTCAAATGAGCGGGGAGAATGGCTGGAATTGGATAAAGGAAAAATGGTCGTATCAAGAGAGCATGGGATCAAGAGTTTTTGTGAGGTGTGGGTGTTTGAGATAACGTTGCGCGAAGGCAACTTCAAAAAGAAGATTTGTTTTCATACATCAGTTGAAAGATCGTAAATTTAGTAGAACTATTTTATCATATTAGGAGTATTTTGTTAAAGGAGTTCGTTTTGCTGTTCTGGGGATACGATTTTTTTGCCTTCAACCGTCAATGCGGTTGGTTGCTCTGCAAGCGACGTTCACCGATTTTGTCGTAGCTACTGTCATTTCTCTGTACCAGTGGAGAAACATTCGTTCGCAGGAGGTTCCGGAGGTTTACAAGTGTTTTTAAGTGTAGGAAAACAACAACAGATTTATTGGCCCAAACTAGGTTGCCTTTTGATATCAAGAGGATTAGTTCTGAAGTAGAACGTCTGAACGAGCTTTGAGTGCCATTTCTGTTTATTTAAAACGACAGAAAAGGGATCGGTTTAGCTATTTATCGGCGATTTATGTAGAACTTATCGAGCCGCGACTTAAACGTTTCGATTGTATCGCTGTTTACAACCTCCGCTGGAAGTTTATTCCATTCTTCGACAACTCTATATGTGAAGAAATTGCGCGTGATGTCGAGTGAGAAACGTTTCCTAACGATTTTGTATCCATTGTCCTAGTCACTCCGTTTGTATCTTGAGTGGAAAGGCTCGCTCGGTCTACGTTTTCCTTACCCTTCATTATCTTCCGCACTTCGATCAAGTCACCTCTGACTCGACGTTTCTCAAGCGAATGAAGATTGAGTTCACGTAGCCTGTCTTCGTACGATTTTTTTCCGCAGCGAGGGAATGAGTTTGGTAGCTCTACGTTGAACCATCTCAAGTTTAATAACGTCTTTTCTAAGGAATGGAGACCAAAATTGAACGGTATACTCGAGATGCGGTCTAACAAATGCATTAAATAATTTAAGCATACTGTGTTGTTTATTTGTACGTGATACTGCGAGATATCATACCTAACATTTTGTCGCCTTTCTTGGCAGCATCGTTACATTGCTTCCTGCTTTTCAAGTCCTTACTAATGATGACACCTAAATTTCTCTCTTCGGTGACGGGAATGAGTTTCTTTCCAGACATTGAATATTCGTATTTAATGTGATAAGGACCGATGTGCATAACTTTGCATTCGTCTACATTAAATTTCATGTGCCACTTTTCTGACCAATCAAAAATTTTGTTCAAGTCTAGTTGGATTTGCTGAAACTCTAGTTTAGTTTGGACTTTTCCTCCCACTCAGTATCGTCTGCGAACTTGCTAATGATTGAGAGTACGTCGTCATCAAGATCGTTGATGAATATTATAAAGAGAACTGGCCCTAACGCGGATCCTTGCGGCACGCCGCTTTAACATTACCCCAGGGGGAGGAAGCTCCTTTAAGTACAACTCGCTGCCGTCTGTCCGCAAGCCAGCTTTTTATCCAGTTGTTAAGCTCGCCTCAAATACCGATGCTGTTCAATTCACTAATTAGGCCTTTTTGGGGGACTTTATCGAAGGCCTTTTTCAAGTCAAGGTAAATGATATCGGTTTTATTTTATACTGAAAAAGAGTGGCAGATTTGTATGACAGGAACGGTTGTGTCTGAAGCCATGCTGAGAGTCGCTAGTCAATTAAATTGATTATAAGAATTCTGTAATTTTATTCGTTATCAAACTTTCCATCAACTTGCCAATGACTGAGATGAGACTAATTGGACGGTAGTTGCTGGGATACTTTTTGGTCCCCTTTTTTAAAATTGGGGTAACATTGGCCTACTTCCATTTAGAGTGGCAGGTGCCATTTGTGAGAGGTTGGGTGAAAATTTTTGATAAATGTTCGGCGATTTCGTTTCAAGTCTCTTCTAGAATTCTAGGATGAATTTGGTCTGGACCTGGAGATATATATTTAATAACTTCGGCGGGGGAAAAGTTCCCTGTGGTATGGGCTTCAATTCGGTTTGCCGCTATTATATCCTCAGGATTAGCAATATCCTGATTCTCTAACGTAAATACAGAAGCAAAGTAACAATTGAGTAGAACACTCATTTTGGTGTCGTCCGTTTCTAGCTCGAAATATAACTAAAAAAAATTGTTTCGGATTAGTTTTGACATTGGCTGCAATTTCATTTTCGAAAATTTTCTTCTTACGTTGCAGGACCCTCTTTAGATATCGTCTGCTATTGTTGTATTCAGTTTTCCCTACGTCGTCATGTGGATGTCTCTGCTTTATCGAGTGCTTTGCTTTCTTTCGTGAGTAAAGGCGCTGCAATTCTCCTTTCCAATACTTGGGCTGATAGACTGCTGTTCGCCTGTATTTTGCGCGGGATATGCTCATGTTTAATATTTTTAAGTGCAGTCAAGGAAAAGTTAAGCGACTTATTGACATCTTGTCCTAGGGTTATATTTGCGGACGCCATTGACTCGCTTAGGCCATCAAAATCAGCTAATCTGAAGTTAGGGACTTTTTCACAGTTTGTTGATGTTTTCAACTTGAGCTCTTTCAAAAACAGATACAATTGTGGTCACTAGTTCCAAGTGGTTCGCCTACTTCGACGTTTGTGACATGAGAGTCGCTTGCACTCAATAGTTGATCAAGAATGTTGCTCCCTCTTGTAGGTGTCTTCACCATTTGGGTCATGAACTTATCGTCTGCAAAATCAATCTGACGTTAGCCGGTGGCAGTGCATTCGTCTTGGTGCAGGAATGTTGGGAAGTAGCATAAGTGGCATGTCAGCGAAGCTGGGAGAAGAAGGAAGCAGAGTCAGCAGTACAGGGAGCAGCAGAAACCTGCGCGGAACTGTGAGAAAGCGGATCTGACAAGACGAGGATACCGGTTTCGGATGAATTGGTTTGTGGAATGATGGAACCCAAGACCATCGCTACCGTGAATGGCAACTGAGCAAGCAAGTTGTAACCCCTTGTCACTTCTACAACTTCTAGGAGAAGGACGATGGAGGTGGATTGGTGCATGCGTGATTGTTATAGCTTGAATTTATAGAGGATGAAGTAGACGGAGAGAAAGTGTGCGTTAGTTCTTGTGTAGAGTTATTGCAAATTTTGGTACGTGGAGACAGTCAAATCAGATATTCCAGATTCACAAACATTGACTTTGGGTAGCGTACAGTGCCGCTAACTAATTACCACATGGGTAGCGTCGCAGTCGGCAGTAACGTATTAGATCTCCAGTTTTTGATTGAGGATGACGATGGAAATGTATACTTGATAAGGTTGAGCCTTCTCCACAGCAACTGACTCGAGTGTCTGTCAGTACAACCAGTAGTGCGCCAGTCGACGATGAGGGTCTCGGAGCGATCGAGAGTATGAGCTGCGTCACAACTCAGCCAATAATTTTGGAGGGGATTTGATAAATGTAATAATCAAGACATTTTAAGACGAGCTAGGATACATTTCTTAATGTGAAGTTTGCTCCGGTTTGGCCGTTAAGATCTGAGGCGGGCAGACATCATCCGCTTATTGAGTAGAGAATAGTATCAGGCAAGGATATTACAATGTAGTTATTATCATGTGGATCTATTACCGAATAGTGGCTTCATAAGCCGAGGCATCATTCAACTCACTAAGGCTAACAAGTTGGATCGGAAACCCTCGGCACGGGACTGTTATGACATTTTATGTCGGCATTAAATCAATGTTGCCCGCAAACTCGCGGAAGTACATGCAAATCACACTTTTGATATCAATAGCAGCTTAAGTAGATTAAATTTATAAATAAAATAAAACAGGAATACAAATTGAACAAAACTCACCCATTCTGTGTCTATTATGCTGATTACTTAGTAGCTCTCAGTCCTCTACGATACCGATACATGAGTTAAAATACATGGGTTCGTTGAATTTTCATTTGAATTCATTAACAATTTGCATTCAAGAGAATATTTCTGTATTATCAATAAAATACGTGTTCGTCGTGACAATATTGCTACACACGCCTTAGCTTATATCTTCAGACAACATACTGCTTCTCGGCGTATGACAGACTAGCAAAAACGAACAACAAATAGTGTGAATTATTATTGTAACTTAATCAAAACATTGAAGGAGTAACTTCATCACCCTTGAAGTTAGATAGCATTTTATAATAGGTCGTATCCTACACAAGCAAACGGAACCATTCCGTAGGTAACATTTAATACCAAGTAAATTGCGCGAGAATTGGCGATACATTTTGAGGATTACAGATGACTCACTCCTGATTTGCCCGTATCCACAATAATGAATTTCAATAATATATACCATCAGAGTAGCCCACATTATCTGAAAAACATGGCAAGACATTACTCACCGGCTGAGTTTCATTCAACCAACACTTCCAAACTGAAATTAACATACTCCGAGAGTTTGCCTGCCATTGTTCCTTCAACGAATTCATTGAGTGTAACCATGGCCATTCCAGCAGAGAGTCTCACCATCAGTGCCAACATGGTCATTCCAGCAGAGAGTGTCACCATGAGTGCCACCATGGCAATTCCAGCAGAGAGTGTCACCATGAGTGCCAACATGGTCATTCCAGCTGAGAGTGTCACCATGCGTGCCAACATGATCATTCCAGCAGAGAGTGTCACCATGAGTGCCAACATGATCATTCCAGCAGAGAGTGTCACCATGAGTGCCAACATGGCCATTCCAGTAGAGAGAGTCACCATGAGTGCCAACATGGTCATTCCAGCAGAGAGTGTCACCATGAGTGCCACCATGGTCATTCCAGCAGAGAATGTCACCACGAGTACCAACATGGTCATTCCAGCAGAGAGTGTCACCATGAGTGCCAACATGGTCATTCCAGTAGAGAGAGTCACCATGAGTGCCAACATGATCATTCCAGCAGAGAGTGTCACCATGAGTGCCACTATGCAATTCCAGCAGAGAGTGTCACCATGAGTGCCCCCATGGTCATTCCAGCAGAGAGTGTCACCATGAGTGTCACCATGGCGATTCCAGCAGAGGGTGTCACCATGAGTGCCAACATGATCATTCCAGCAGAGAGTGTCATCATGAGTCCCACCATGGCCATTCCAGCAGAGAGTGTCACCATGAGTGCCACAATTGCTATTCCAGCAGTGAGAGTCACCATGAGTGCCACCATAGCTATTCCAGCAGTGAGTGTCACCATGAGTGCCACCATGTTTATTGCAGCCATGGTGACACTCTCTGCTGGAATGGTCATGGTGGCACTCATGGTGAGCAGAGAGTGTCACCATGAGTGCCACCATGGCTATTCCAGCAGTGATTGTCACCATGAGTGCCGCCATGGCTATTCCAGCATAGAGTGTCACTATGAGTGCCACCATGGCCATTCCAGCAGAGAGTGTCACTATGAGTGCCACCATGGCTATTCCAGCATAGAGTGTCACTATGAGTGCCACCATGGCCATTCCAGCAGAGAGTGTCATCATGAGTGCCACTATGGCAATTCCATCAGAGAGCTGAATGAATTGAATTATTCTCTTTGTCTATGATTAATGAAATTTCCTAACACTCAAACCAATTTATTGAAATGAATTGTTGTACTTGTATAGTTTGATAGATGAGGTCATTTCAGTACATTAGCGAGTTTAATCCGGTCCAAAATTGTCGTATAAATGTGCCTTCAGATTCGATATCACAATTGGAAGAGTGTACGTCATAGTCGACCAGCAGTACTCAGTTACTTTTACTCTCACCACATTGAAGTCCACCAGCAGGTCTTTAAGCTTGGCATTTCAGTAAAACACATTTTTCCAGTCATTTCAGACCGTCCAACGCAACAAGGGTCCTGATTCGCCTCTCTGTTCAGATATGAAATTGTATTTATTGAAAATATTCGGTTGAGCTCCTGAACTCTTTGCTGCGCGGGGACTGCTTCAGACCTCCTTAGGTCTGGAGACTGCACACCATTTATAGGATGCTACGCGGGGACAGCTTCAGACCTCCTCAGGCCAGGAGACTGCACACCATTTATAAGAACTTGACGTGCGAGAAAATATAACCCTATCTATCATCGAAGTGTACATATATAAGTCTTCGGCTTATTCCAAGAGAAATGACTACACGTCAAAATATAATGCGTTTATTTGGCACACAATAATTTAATTACAAACAGCTGTTTGCTTAGTACATTAGAAGATGAATTTTTCACGGCTTTTGATGACAGGTTGTAGCTCATAGGTGTGAGCATCGTTGCTGACACGTTGCTGCTCATAGGTGTGAGCATCGTTGCTGACAGGTTGATGCTCATAGGTGTGAGCATCGTTGCTGACACGTTGCTGCTCATAGGTGTGAGCATCGTTGCTGACACATTGGGGCTCATAGGTGTGAGCATCGTTGCTGACACGTTGCTGCTCATAGGTGTGACCATCGTTGCTAACACGTTGCTGCTCATAGGTGTGAGCATCGTTGCTGACACGTTGCTGCTCATAGGTGTGAGCATCGTTGCTGACACGTTACCGATGGTGGGGGGCTCGCCGGCAACAGCTACGTCCGTCGATAGCCTCGTTTGGCTGCTCTATCGCCCAATTATCGCCCTTCAGTATCCAATTATTACCACCGACCTGGAAAAATAATATCGAGTTGAATCTTCCATTATTCGCCTGATTCCAGGGCTTTTGTTGGATGCAGCGAATATCAACACGTCCCTGGAAATAACGGAATGCAATAATGTCCCTGCAGTGAAAGGAATGCAACAGTGTCCCTGAGAATGAGACAATGCAATAATGTCCCTCAAATGAGGGAATGCAATAATATCCCTGAAAAAAGAGAATGCAAAGATGTCCCAAAAATGAAGGAATGCAATAATATCCCTGAAAAGAAGATAATGCAAAGATGTCCCAGAAAATGAAGGAATGCAACAATATCCCTGAAAAGAAGCTGATGCAAAGATGTCCCAGAAAATGAGGGAATGCAATAATATCCCTGGAAAGAAGAGAATGCAAAGAAGTCTCAGAAAATGAGAGGATGCAATAATATCCCTGAAGAAGAGGTAATGAAATAATGTCCCTGAAAAGGAGTGGATACAAGAATAACATCGTCGCGTTAGATTAGAAAGAAGGAGTGGCTGTTCTAGTTACCGGTCAATTGATTTACGTTCCATCGCCATTGATGTTGTAAAAAAATCATTAATAAATCATTCTGAATTCAGTTCTCCTAAAACAGATCCTGGATCGACACGTTAGGCACAGTCTAACTTTTACACAATTAATTTTTTTTCTGAGCAAAGCAGTTTATCAATTGCAAATTTGCATTATTATATTGAAATAAGTGGTGGTTGAGTTCCTAGGCAGCTTCTCTCTCTAACAAATGGATGCGGTGACATGTTGATGGCATTACATCGCTCAACCACCCACGGAAGGGCAACAAAGCATTTCTTCATTTGGCCGAAACATAGCAAGCATCTTTTAAGTTCATCGTTCAACATTGTTTTGATTGATTGAGCACCTGAGGCCTTTGAACGATTATGGGATTTACGGTCCACGACCGTTGGAAACGAAGAAGGGAGAGTGGTCTACAGCCAAGGACTGGAATGCAACAACAGGTAATAAAGAAGGAACAGGGGTCTACAGTCAAGGACTGGAATGCAACAACGGGTAATAAAGAAGGAAGAGGGGTCTACAGTCAAGGACTGGAATGCAACAACGGGTAATAAATAAGGGAAAGTTGTCTACAACCAAGGACTGGAATGCAACAACGGGTAATAAAAAAGGAAGTATGGTCTACAACCAAGGACTGGAATGGAACAACGGGTAATAAAAAAGGAAGAATGGTCTACAACCAAGGACTGGAATGCAGCAACGGTTAATAAAGAAGGGAGAGTGGTCTACAACGAATGACTGGAATGTTGCAACGGTTAATTGGAGTTTTTCATAATCCTATTCCCACCAGACTGGTATGCTCTTAGCTCACTTTTCAGAGAAGCTGTGCAACACACAATGAAACACTAATCGAGATGATACCCAGAATATGGTTTTGCCCAAAGGATCGTTCGGCGGTAAATCAGATAACAGTAGTTAAGTATCCAAAACGATGAGGTATCTTCACGCCACAGTATCATGCTGTCATTATAACAGTCCGTCCTTTCTATAGATTACCACAGGAATTGGCTTATTAACAGGGCAAGCAATCACTAAGGGTCACCAGTTAGTGCTCGCAGCGCTAACCGGTTAGCGGTCACTTTATCACAATAGTGTGATAGAAGGTGGGTATTTGACTTAGCAAACACTCATAGAACAACATTGCACGTAATCACAATCGTTTTTATGAATTCTAAAAATCAAGAAGCGTAGTTGGACACGAATAGGTAACATAATAGATGATTATTGAGTTCGACTTTATAAATGTAAGATTGCAGCTATAATTATCAATTACGTAGAAAATACGAGCAGTGAAATATAGCTTACACGCATTCGATTCGTACGGCCAACTTATTCCATTCCGGAAGCACCTATTCTTTCCACAACAGTCGGAAACTGAGAATAATATCTGTTGACACTTACCATACACTTTGATAACAACAGAGCACTCTCCCACACGTCCCCCATAGCAGCAACTCTCCCACACGGCCCCTATAGCAGCAACTCTCCCACACGGCCCCTATAGCAGCAACTCTCCCACACGACTCCCATAGCAGCAACTCTCCCACACGGCCCCTATAGCAGCAACTCTCCCACACGACCCCCATAGCAGCAACTCTCCCACACGACCCCCTTAGCAGCAACTCTCCCACACGACCCCCATAGCAGCAACTCTCCTACACGGCCCCCTTAGCAGCAAGAAGGGTGTCTGTTTCTGAGCAGTTTGATTTGTATTGGGATTTCCGGGATGTAATTGTCCCTTTACCGAGAAGTACCGGGATATTAGATTCTATCACCAAAACACTGCATGGCATGTTTTCTAGTACAACATATGGGGGGTTGTGAGCGTCGTATTGGTTTAGACCTCTCATTTAATACAGCTTTTGTGTTGTTGAGTGTTCGTATTGATTTAGACTCCTTATTTAATACAGCTTATGGGGTGTTTTAAATGCTCGTATTGATTTAGACCCCTCATTTAATACAGCTTATGTGTTGTTGAGTGTTCGTATTGATTTAGACCCCTTATTTAATACATCTTATGGGGTGTTTTAAATGCTCGTATCGATTTATACCCCTCATTTAATACAGCTTATGGATGGCTGTGAGTGTTCGTATTGATTTAGATCCCTCATTTATTACAGCTCATGGGGTGTTGTGCGTGCTCGTATTGATTGAAACCCCTCATTCCATACAACTTATGGGGTGTTGTGAGTGTTCATATCGATTTAGACCCCTCAGCAACCCATGACGAGGCCTATTGTTCACATATGAATAATATGTGATTGCCTCCAGATGGAAGACATATTGAAGTGTGTATTAAGGTAAGATTGTGAAGCAAATATATTGTATATAATCCTAATACAAATAACATCGCCTCGCGAATAATTATACTCGTAATATATTGTAAGCAACATGTTATATTGAACGACCCATCGATCCAATCATTAGGCACAGGAACAGAATATTCAAGAGTTGATGCCATGAGAGTCGCAACCCAAACCTCGGTATGAATAACACAGCCGTGGAATATGCTCCCCCTGATCAAATCAAGGTTGAAATGGTGATTAACAAGGCCTCCACAGTGGAGAAGGCTTTTAAATAGTGATTAACAAGACCTTCACAGTGGATGAGGGTTTTAAATGGTGATGAACAAGGCATCAACAGTGGAGAAGGGTTTTAAATGGTGATTAACAAGGCCTCCACAGTGGAAGAGGGTTTTGAATGGTAATTAACAAGGCCTTCACAGTGGAGGAGGGTTTTAAATGGTGATTAACAAGGCCTTCACAGTGGAGGAAGTTTTCAAATGGTGATTAACAATGCATCCACAGTGGAGAAGGGTTTTAAATGTTGATTTTCAAGGCATCCACATTGGTTGAGGATTTAGTTTGTGTAACCTAGAAGCCTTCTAACAACCAATAATAATTCGAATCGAAATTGCTTTATTTCTGGTCGATATGCCATCATAAGGGGATTTATATGTAACATATAATGAAAAAAAACACCATGATGCCTCTGGATAAGAAATAAAAATGTCAACATATCCCGAAACATATCCTCTGAGAGCAAGATCCTGTGGCCGAGAGTGCTAAAATACTATACTATAATACTATACTTATAGTGACTACACGAGTCTTGTTGTTTTTGTGATCACTGTATCCTCATGGCCAGTTGTTGTAATAAATATACTGTTTTCAGTGTGTAGAGATCAGTAACTAGTGAGAACACCAGCTGAAGGAATCAGTCTCTGATGAAGCAACATGATGGGTAATGGTCCCATTAGGCGACGCTTAACGACGTAGACTCCTGTTGACTAGTTCATTCATACATTAAAAAAAAAATCAAATTCTGTCGTTACCAAAATAGCTGTAAGGACGGGTTCATTTACTCCCAAAAAAAAACTTATAAAAACAAACGACCTTTTCCCCTTTATGGTGACAGTAATGTCAGGAGACTGAAAACTTGTAATTAATGGTACCATTACTCTTATGGCATTATATTGCTTTTAACTCAATTATAACCCCATAGCTGGTCGTGTATGAGCGTGTTTCAAAAAATTGAAGACCTTGAGATATTCGTGATGAACCCTGCAAATTCGTTTAAACAACACTACGAATACCCTCGGATTCCTTGTTCAGAGTTGACTGGGATAGCGCCATCTTGTAGGGTAATCACGGCAGCAATACTCATATAATTTACACTCCTTATTTCTACGCGAAATTAGGCTGGTTCAGTACGACGTTCGCAGTTCGTCAAACGAGTAGCCGTACTGTTACTGATCCATGTTATTACGTGATCATCTAATTAATGTTAGGACCATATTTTCTGTCAACGTACTCGCACATTTTAAATTTAAAAAAGCATTGACTCTATTTTTTGCAGATTGTATTGAAAGGAAATCTATACATCTCTCTAGATTTGTAAGTCTATAATTCTTGAAGTTACTAAAGGAACAATGAGAAAGTACTTGACTTTAATGATTTTAGTAGAACCAAGTTTATGTAAATCACGAGGGTCCTGCTGTTTCTGTGATGGGGGACGGTAAAGCACGAGGGTTCTCTTGCATCTGTGAAGAGGGACGGTAAAGCACGAGGGTTCTGTTGTATCTGTGATGAGGGACGGTAATGCACGAGGGTCCTGCTGTGTCTGTGATGAGGGACGACAAAGCACGAGGGTTCTATTGTATCTGTGATGAGGGACGGTAGAGCTATAGGGTTCTTCTGTATCTGTGATGAGATACGGTAATGTACGAGTGTCCTGTTGTATCTGTGATGAGGGACGACAAAGCACGAGGGTTCTATTGTATCTGTGATGAGGGACGGTAATGCACGAGGGTCCTGCTGTGTCTGTGATGAGGGACGACAAAACGCGAGGGTTCTGCTGTATCTGTAATGAGGGACGGTAAAGCACAAGGGTTCTTCTG
>SDVV010024280.1:0-12612 GCA_016164225.1 Gammarus roeselii
CTATTGCTCTTTATATATATATATATATATATATATATATATATATATATATATATATATATATTCGGTTCTGGTAGGGATAGTGTTATACAAAGTTTCTGGAGGGGTGCGGTAGAAGACCCCCTAGGTAAAAAGTTGGATGCGCTCTTGGAAAATTAGGTGAGATAGCTCCTACCTGTTTTCTGTCTTATATTATTTCCGTAGCATGTTTGCTCTGTTTGAGTGTATGTATCGTTTTTTGTTTTATGTCTGGATTAAATCCTATATATTTTCAGTGTATATTATGTTCATATTCTTATCTAATTGAGGGTATAATTGACTCGTTTTTAGCGGTGGGATGCTTGGTACCAGCTTGATATTGAGTTCAGGCAATGTTCTGTGTAGTTTCCAGTCATTTATTTTATATGTATATGATATCTATAGGAAGTTGGCGAGTTGATGTTTGTATTTTGGGCTAATGCAGCAGCTTCATTACGAGAATCTGTCTACCCCATAACGCATTATTTAGGTTTGAACCAGATATATCAGTGTTCCATCGACGCGGTGTTCCAATAGCGAGAGTACCTGAACGATATGGATTTATTTTAAGTTATTATATTGTGTTATGATGACTTAGTAATGTTCGGTTGATTCATGTTGAATTTGTAGTGTTTTTTGGAAGTTTGAATAAATATCTCATACAGTTATATGAAATTTAAAGGATATTTAAGGTTTGCATCTACCATGTAGCACACTATTCCAGTCATAATTGGTCGGTTATTGCATCATTTTGGTATTTTATATGTATATATGACATTCTGCTACGAATAAACCGTGGTTACTTTGTTAAAGGAATGTTCATTTAACCCTGTTTTGGATTGATGTAGCAGCTTCGTTACAAGATTCTGTTAACTCCATAACGCATTATCCAGGTTTGAACCCGATATTTCGGTGTTACCATGTTCCAAATGTTTCGTTATCAAGAAGCGTATGTAGACTGTTCGGGTAGTCTTATCTCGATTTTTTTTGCATAGCGAGTATCGGCTGGAAGCCCTATAGCAAGAGTATCTGAATTTTAGTTATCTCCTACAGTTATAGGATTTTTTAGGATATTTTAGGTTATGCATCATCTTCCATGGAGCACACTATTTCAGACATGATTGGTCGGTTGTTGCATCATTCTTCTTATTTTATTATATCTTTACCGTTTTAGTATGTGTCTTCGATTTTTGTATGTTCTCTGTACAGTTTCCATCTTCAATGCAATCTGTCGGAATATTAGGATATATTACGTTTGTATCTGCAATGTTGAACATCATTTCAGGTATAATTTAGTTACATGTTGTATACTTTTAGTGTTTTATATATCTTCTCACATCCTGGTACAATGTTGGACGTGGTTATTATAGATATAGAAGATCCCAGTGGTTACAAATTCGGATTTGCTGTTAGGTTATTGTATGTTTATTGTAGGACCATTCTTCAATATTAAGGAGGAGTTAGAGGTGTCCCATTGGTAAAACCCCGTTGTGTTTATGCCTATTTGTGTTAGTAGACCTATTTACTATAACGAATACCATAATGTATTGCATTTTTAATGTGAATTAGAGCAGAGAAGAACATCTCATTTGGTTATTTACATAGTTGTTGTTGTTGTATGATTTTTTTTCCCCGATAATCATAGAAATGTATGATCTAGAGGTTTAAATCCGTGCTGCATCTTTGTGGAATTTCGTCATTGATCCCCAGCAAGCGTATAGTTTACTGTTTTTAGAAGACTATTTACTGGGTGGATGGGTCATGATGTAGAGGTGGTTTACACTCATTGGTTGTCTTATGGAGTTCGTCCAACTTCAACGTGATTTTGTAAGTTCTTGTGAACGTCGATCACAAGTTCCATGTGTTTGTAAGAGAGGTTATGCGACATGCTGCTCATCGTTGCGGTGGTTTACTTGAGTCATCAGTGAACAGAAGCCCAGCTTTTTATGGTCACACACTCTTTGAGACTCGTGTCAGCCCCATTTTTGACCACTACACCTGTTTTTTAGATTCTTGGTTGTGTCCAGGATGTGACTTTGCTCAACGTTGTTCTGAGACGGTGGGATAAACATATGCATGGTATGTCTGAGGTATTGTAGCGTGACTGGGTGTTACCTCTAAATTTGTTATATATCAGTGGTAGATTGCTGAGAAGTGACCTATTAAAGCATTGTAGAGTTCGTTGTTATGACACAGTGGGCTTGGATTTTGTCCTGCTAGAGGCATAGCATAAGTTAGGTCTAAGAATTTGTTATAGATTTAAACAGGTATCGTAGTAGAAATAACATTCGCAATAACTCTTGAGTTAAATATCAGATATTTTCGGTATGGCTGTTATGTTTTTATTTTGATGTATGATTTATCCTCTGGGGTACGGCAGATAAAAACGTTATACATCCTAATATTCCGATATTGTATAAATAACCAACAGATTGCATTGAAGATGGAAACTGTACAGAGAACATACAAAACTCGAAGACACATACTAAAACGGTCAAGATATAATAAAATGAGAAGAATGATGCAATAACCGACCAATTAGTCCTGAAATAGTGTGCTACATGGACGATGCAAAACCTAAAATATCCTAAAATATCCTATAACTGTAGGAAATAACTAAAGTTCAGGTACTCTTGCAATAGGGCTTCCAGCCGATACTCGCTATACAAAAAAAATCGAGATAGGACTACCCGAACAGTCTACATACGCTTGATAACGTACCATTTGGAACATGGTAACACCGAAATATCGGGTTCAAACCTGGATAATGCGTTATGGAGTATACAGAATCTCGTAACGAAGCTGCTGCATCAATCCAAAATAGGGTTAAATTAACATTTTTTAAACTGGAGTAACCCCAGCTTAATTGTAACAGAATGTCATATATACATATAAAATACCATAATGATGCAATACCCGACCAAATATGACTGAAATAGTGTGCTACATGGAAGATGCAAACTTAAAATATCATAAAAATTCATATAACTATACGAGATAATTATTCAAAATACCAAATAAAACTACAAATTCAACATAAATCAACCGAACATTACTAAGTAGCTATACATAACACAATATAATAACTTACAATAAATCCACATCGTTTAGGAACTCGCGCTATTGAAACACGGCGTCAATGGAACACCGATATATCTGATTCAAACCTGGATAATGAGTTATGGGGTAGATAGATTTGTTATGATCAGCCTCCGCTAGCACATATATTTGGAAGCATTGCTAACCGAACATTACCACCAAAAGCTGCGTAGTGTGTGCCCTAGAAACAGTGTAGGCCTCAGGCCTGTTACCCCTAGCTTAAGTTACACTAAGAAATCCCTTGCCTTGCATATTTTTCGGTCCCCTTCCAGAGTACATTTAGAAAAACAGGTGGTCCAGTGTGGCATTGCATGACCAGGAGACGTTAGCGAGTGAAGTGCCATTTGGACATCGTGTTAAACTTGACAATTCAGCATTGTCTAGCCGGTATCCCATAACGTAGAAGGGTAGTGTTAGCTCAGGGGTATTGTAAACAGACAGATGGGAGGAGCCTGTAAATTATTTCACGGCCTAAGTTTATTTTGTATGCCAATAAGGCCAAGGCTTGAAGACACCACGCCTCTTTGGGAAGGGGACCAAAAGGTGAGTGGTTCCCTTATTGGAAGATCACTTCATACAAATAAATAAGGCCCTCCCATATTATTTTAGGGTGCAGGTCTGAAGTATAGATCTCGTATCATTCCAGTAGCGGATCCATCGGGTGGAGGTAAGACCGACTTGAGATGCGATTAGCACTCGGTATCTCTTATTTAGATGCGTCTGATTTAGCCCTTCAGCGTATATTTTGTGTGACAGTTTTTGCTATATATACTGGTATGCGTTCATACTTGAGTCGTGTAATAATTACTCAGTTCATATGTCCCTGGTTTTGTATCTCCCTACAGGGTGGGTCTTCGCCTTTGCGTTGTTTTCGCTTACGCTTACGCTTAACACTTACTACATTTCTTTTTGCTGTTAATTTACACTTTTGTTCCGTTGTGTCCGTTATATTACAATCAATGTTTAGTGCTATAGGGCGAGTTCAACTGTTGACATGTTACTTTGTATAATTCAAAATTATATTATAAAACCGCTGTTTAGTCGTTTGTACCTTACACTTTTTCTGATTTTATCACAACCGTAAATCAAAGAACACAACATTGGTGTTCAGCGATGAGGAACATTAAAGCAAACATAAATTAAATCAATCTCTTCACACTTGAAACAAAATGCTTTAGCCCCTTACACACACACCCATCGAGACACTCAACCTGTGCCACGCCCGCTCGTGACCACATGCTACCAAAAGAAAAAGGCAACAATGAGGAAACTGCGGTCGCCATTACGGCGGGCGGTAGCGAAGGGGCGACCAAAGACACGAGCTAGCCTGCCTGTCCGAAGCCTGACAGAGCGTTCGTGCAACCGCGAACGCACAGGGACGACAGTCCGTTAATCCTGGCAGGCCAAAACGACAGCCGCATCCGAGGACAAACTCTCTAGGCCAAGATGGACTGAAAATAAATCAACGGATACGAATAGCTGGCCGACAGGTTTCCACGTGACGCATAGAGAATCATGGGGCCCCTTCGAATTGCCATTTAACATTTTGAGAAAAACAAAAACAAAAACTGTCAGGAATTTCACTAATTCTAAGAAGTGAAACAAGAAGCCCATCAAATCAAGTGTGATATATCGCGATAGGCCGTTCTCCCTTAAGAAGTGAAATTAGAGGGTTCGTAAAAATAAAAGCAATTACAGTTCCCCACAAAACTTTTCTATGTATCTGCTCTCGAATTCATCAGCAAATAAGTCCAAAATTATTTCTGAAGTGAATTTAAGTAGATGAGCGTGAATTATTCGACCTGCTGTTCCAGCAATATTCATCTGAATTGTAGTCATGTAAATAATTCAAGAAAAAATGGATCGCGGTGACGGAAAAGGAATCCTGAAATACATAGAAAAATATATTTATTGTACACAAAATGAAAAAATGGCAGCAAATTAAGTTGAAAAACAAAACCATGGAAATAAATGTAGGTAGATAATAAACTAGAAAGCTCGTAGTTTACCGGTGTAGTATATAAGTTTTCTTTTTGTAGTATATAAGCATTTTTTTGTGTTTATTGAACTTAGACAGCTGGTGATGAAAATATTTATTAAATCGATCACTGAAAAAAAAAATTGGTCATTGTCACGTTGTGTAGCGTTCAGATAGTCTGGCGTTTCCGTTTTAAATTTCATACAAAATTTCCATGACCAATTGGTTAAGTGACACGTTTAAATATCCGATGTACGGTTATTAAATTTCAATAATTCATGTGAAATCGATTTCGTGCGTTGCCAATAAATTGTGTGTAGCCTTCAGGTCTGCGTAGAAATGTGGTATTCAATTGCAGAAAATTATAGTCTAAATGTCAAGATAGTATGCCTTTATTTAAATGTGAACACCACTGTCCATAATGATAAGACTTGTTCGTCGTAGGACGACCTAGACGCATAAGCAAGTAATGTGCAAGTTGGACCTATGCGATATGGGAGTACAAAACGAGCGAACGCGTGAATAGAGGAATGATTGAACAAACCGTCACCAAACACACTCAAACCTATGACTAAACAAATCATGCGATGGCTCGGTAAATAAAGGGAGACAAAGGCAAGTCGTTTCTAAGCGACAATCACTGACTCGGGTCAGAAGCGGAAAATAATAAGGATGAACAGTCTCCGTTTTTTCATATTAAAAAACGAGCAAGCAATCCTTTTCTTGAGAAGCAAGGACTGACTTACGAACAGGCAACGCCAATCCAGGTATGACTGAGTCCACACGGCACGCCTCATACGCATTTTTAACATCGGAATTTATAATGTTAGCTTGTCGTGGTAACTGTACGGACAAATGCTTTGAACTAAAGGCGAACGGCAGCCCACTTCAACATCCGGGTGACATAGCGTGGGATTACGAGAGAGTTAAACCAAGTATCATGAATTTCAGAACCGCTTACCCCAATTTACCGACCAAGCAGAATAAAATACCCGCAAATCATGCGTTCAAAACGCGTTAACCAAAAAATTACATTAGCAAAAAATAAAACACATCATGGCCACATTTTGAATGATTGTATTTTGCTCAAACGTAGAATGCAGAATGTCCAATGTAAATATTAGTGATGCGTATCCAAGTCCAGTTTATTGAATTCATTAAGAGAAGAGGTGAAAATATGTAATTAATAAGATGTGTGAGGGGTCAACCTGTCACCTGCGTGTGATATTTACTATGTTCATAATAATGTGTAAGGTAATTAGTCTATAAGTCATGTCTCCCGAATTGTGTAATAAGCTTCTAAGTTTTGTTCCCTTTTTGTATATGTTAGTTCAACGGTACCTTGAAGCAACATACGCTGAAATGAGCAAAATAATACAATGAAACTAGTAGACAGTCTCCATCCCATCATTCCGTGGCCTCCTGTCAAACAGGAGAAAACGATGTAAAGATGGGTACAGAGAAGTGTCCAGCACACGGTTGCACGCCCTAAAAAGTGCAATCAGCTATCCCGATAACATCAAATTGGCAACCATGTCCTGACACTTGGATCGAGTTTTTTTCTACAGTTTATTCAACCGTGCGAAACATGCCATAAATCCTTCTGTTGCAAGTAAACGCACGTCTAGAGATATGTTTTTTCTCGACATTAAAATGACAAATCATTAATACAACCAACCTCTTACTACACTGTATCACATACAAACATGCCTAAAACCTCAACGCAGCGTGCCTTCCCACATGGAACGACCCACGGGTCAAGGGAGTACTATGTCAAATCTTGCAAGCACAGCGCTATAAAAGTGGGGACACTTTCTTTCAATAAAGGAAGGGGGGTGTTATGATCAGCCTCCGCTAGCACATATATTTGGAAACATTGCTAACCGAACATTACCACCAAGAGCTGCGTAGTGTGTGCCCTAGAAACAGTTTAGGCCTTAGGCCTGTTACCCCTAGCTTTAGTTACACGAAGAAATCCCTTGCCTTGCATATTTTTAGGTTCCCTTCCAAAAGACATTTAGAAAAGCAGGTGGTCCAGTGTGGCAATGCATGACCAGGAGACGTTGATGAGTGTAGTGCCATTAGGATATCCTGTTAAATTTGACAGTTCAGCATTGTGTAGCCGGTATCCCTAACGTAGAAGGGTAGTGTTAGCTCAGGGGTATTGTAAACGGAAAGATGGGAGGTGCCTGTGAATTATTTAACGGCCTACGTTTATTTTGTATGCCAATAAGGCCAAGGCTTGAAGACACCACGCCTCTTTGGGAAGGGGACCAAAAGGTGAGTGGTTCCCTTATTGGAAGATCACTTCATACAAATAAATAAGGCCCTCCCATATTATTCTAGGGTGCAGGTCTGAAGTAAAGATCTCTTATCATTCCAGTAGTGGATCCATCGGGTGGAGGTAAGACCGACTTGAGATGCGATCAGCACTCTGTATCTCATATTTAGATGCGTCTGATTTAGCCCTTCAGCGTTTATTTTGTGTGACAGTTTGGAATTTTTATATAAAGTTAAATTCCACGTGGGAAAAGTCTAGTTGTTTTTTCGGTTATAGACTAGCCATAAACGAATTTCTTCCTACTGTACGTCCCTTATAATTTTTTTTTCACTTCTCTCCATAACGGCGTCTCTCAATTAGTTTGCTGGGTAAAGTCGATTGCTGGTGTTTTCTTCGTTTTCTGCAATCTTGCTACAGGTGACATCCGGTGGTGAAACTTGCTGTGGAACAACAATAGTAATATTAATATATGAAATTAAATACTTGACAGCTCGGTAGCAGAGTGATTTGCGTGTCGACCTCTCCTCACCATAGACTTGTTATGATCGGCCTCCGCTGGCACATATATTATAAAACTTGGCTAACCGAACATTACCATAGAGAGGTGCGTAGTGTGTGTCCTAGAAACCGTGTAGGCCTTAGGCCTGTTAACCCTTAGCTTAAGTTACACGAAGAAATCCCTTGCCTTGCATATTTTTAATTCCCCTCCGATGTTTGTTTAAAAGAAACAGGTGGCCCCTTCGCGGATCGTGTAACGTAGGAGACATTGACGAGTCCATGGCCATTTGTGCACCGTGTAAAACTCCGTGTGTTAGCAATCATAGGGACTAGATCCAATAACACTGTTTAGCTCAGGGGTATCATATATGGTAAACAATAGATGAGAGGATCCTGTAATTTAGTTAACGGACTCGATTGTAGAGTACCAATGAGGTCTGTGTATTAGAACGCCCCGCTTCTTTAGCTGGTCCAAGAATGTGAATTGTTCCTTTATTGGAGGATTTCTTCATACACCTACTCAAGGCCCTCCCATATTATTCAGGGCGCAGACCCGAACGACAGAGGGCAGAACACACACACACACACACACACACACACTTGCCATCGGCCACAGCCATCGGACAGATACCTCTCCAGCAGCTGAAGCCTTCGGGTGTAGGCCTCCTACTCTACCCTACGCTCGTCTTACACTTAATACATTTATTTTTGCTGTTCATTTACACTTTGGTTTCTTTGTGTCCGTTATGACAGTCAATATTATTTCAGTGCTCTATTGAGTTTACACGTTGACTTGTCACTTTTCTATGTACAAAAAGACTACTTATAAACAAACATCGGAGGGGAATTAAAAATATGCAAGGCAAGGGATTTCTTCGTGTAACTTAAGCTAGGGGTTAACAGGCCTAAGGCCTACACTGTTTCTAGGACACAACACTACGAACCTCTCGATGGTAATGTTCGGTTAGCCAAGTTTTATAAAATATGTGCCAGCGGAGGCCGATCATAACGGACTTCCATTGGAAGCTGGAGGTTGTAGGTTTGAGCCTACCTCCCCGAGTGAGACATTCTAGTCGGCTCTTGAGGTCCGAGGTCAGCCCAAAAGCATCGTTGGCAAAAAAAAAGGCAATCGGGTCGCAGCTACGCAGTAACCCGCTGTGATACCTAAAATCTCCAGAATGCCAAAATGCAAGTGCATGCCACCCATTTTTATGCAACGTTCATTGTTAGCAAGAAGGAAATAAGAGCAAGATAACATATCCTCTTTTTCACTGTTGCTGGACGTCATGCGTGTCAAACTGCCTTGCTTAACTGAAGATCATTATAGCGTTACCGCTAATCTTCTCTATTTATTCGCACAGAAATAAATGAATGCTCCTGTCACGAGGAAGATTTCGAGCACCACATCTCAAGTCGTACGGTCCCCCTACCCCAGCTGATCTAAACAGACTGTTGTCGGGCATAGCTGAGCCAGATGCTGTACTTAGATAGTTTTCCATTACATTCTTTATTTCTGCAATGAATTATTTAACCCTAGACCATGAATATTTACCCTATATTGTGCAGTCATATTTGGAATAAGACTGTACCTAGGTCAAATAAAATTATGTCCTGATTTATGTAAAGTATTTTTTCCTAATGCAACGCAAATGTATCTAGTTAGCATATCATGTCCAACACTACAAAGCGCAGGGGACCGTATCTGTGTAACCTTAATCCTGCTCCTCTTTGTTTGACGCAACCAGCCCTACCCTCCCTCTACCGCCTGCTCTTCTGTTGATGGTAAATCGCAGCTTTAGGTGACATCACGCTGACTCACCCGTTCGTAGTGTCAGCTTGAACAGACTAGGTAGGTAGGTACAATCTTATGTGGAAGTCAATTACCGATAGCAAATATTATCAGCTGGCTATCATACGAGATTAGACAATTAAGGGATTCATTGATAAGACAGGAAAATTGTATAACATACGAATTAATTTTTTGAAGCGAAATCGCACCAGCTTGTTTAGGAGAGGAGCGAATTGAGTGCGAAATGTTAGTAGAGGGGGTCGCTTTATGCATGTGTTGGTGCCTTTGGTATCTTAGCCGGGTAAGCCATATCAATTGCGAACGGTGGTACCTGATTGCATGGGTACCATAACCGGAGAAACCATCCTAATCGAGAGCAGTGATACCTGATGAACATTCTACCTTAGCTTGAGGAATCCTCTCTATCCATAGCAGTTACTTTCAGGGCGATGTTCTGAACAACACGAATGCCGTGTAGAGATTGACATGTACAGTAACGTTTAAAAAGTACGACCCACCTAGTTCCGTGGCACGCTCTCTTGGCAGTGTCTTCAGCACTTCGTTTTAGCTAAACCTGGCATTCACCATCTGATGCAGTTGGCATTGACACCGAATATGTTGTGGATGAGATATAAAGTCTTGTCGAGTGTGAAGGATGCTGTGCCGGAAACCACACACGATTGGGAATTGGTGGTCATTTTTACACGCTAAACGTTTACCAGCTAGTGATGTTTCTTTCTGTTTCGTTCCAAAAGAGCGACCCTTCCATGAGTGCTTTGTAAATATTTACACATACGGCCGTATGTTAGTGCCTGGTAGGTGTCAAAGTCTGTGCACTCCAAACTGATTTCGACAACGCAATGAAACACCAAACCCATCCGGAGATAAAAGTACGCTGATATTATTATTATGATTGGAATAGGCGCGGAGAACTTGAACAAGGGACTCGCATGAAATGTTTAATGATTACAGAATGTACACAACAAGTTGCGGCTGGGTTAGGGTTAAGGCCAAGATTCTATTGGACGTCTCCATTCAGTCCCACCATCATAATAGTCTCATCGCACAGTTACGTACATGGTTAGTATTTCCCCTTCTCCCAGCCGGCAAGCAAGACCATTATGCCCAAACTGCAGAGGCCCAGTCGGAAAGGTTCGCTGCCCTAAAGGTGGACACATAAGCGTTAAAAAACGAAGTTAACAGTTTTGTTAACTATTCTTCTCTTCAGTCAACTGTGGAAATCATATGAAGGTACATGTAATCTTCCGTTACATTTAACTTCCGTTAACTCAAGTCCGTTATCTAAAAAAATTGTGATACCGGTACCGGACTAGCGGTGTCCGCTACATACTGCGCTACGTATGGTTTGTTTGTTTATTTCTATTCAAGACTGTTATTTTTTAAGATGCGCAGCTTCAGCGATGCCTGTGTGGAACGATATCTGCAGTGGACGACAGTGTGAAACAGGAGGGTGGTGAGAGATAAATGTGTGGACGCCTTTGTGTCGGTGACCGGTGTAACTTCGTCCGTAACCTGTCTGTTACCAGCAATTGGCAGTGTTATTGACCTGTTCGTCACAATAATTTGGCGTATTATTGGCAAATGTTAAGCTAAACTGCACTACCTTGTTGCTAGGCCAGGAACTGTTGGTTACGTTTCTCGCTCATCTTCACCGCGCTTAAAGGCTATTGCCTGTGTGTGGGAGTGTGCGAGAAGTCGTGTTCGCCATAGAGATTTCCCTGCTGCGTTTAATGTGGCTTTCCTATTTCAAGCGCAGAACTCAAAATTTTTAATGAGGATTAACAGTGACGGCTTACCGATAACTTTTATAATTATTTTGATGAATTAATTGATTCTTCTTTGGTTGACGGACTAAAGGTAAACAAAGTTAAATTTTTTGATTGACGGTGCGCCACCTCTGGCTGCCGCTATGTCCTCATGTTCTTTTTTATTGCCCTTGATGTCTCCAGACCGGTGGACCTCTTTCGAGTTTTCATGTTAATTGGGGTGGATGGATGATTATTCATTTTATTCTTTCTTATTTCGCGAGCTCTATTATTTATCTGTGCCTTTTTTCATGGTGATCAATTTTGGATTAGTTCTATAATTAAGTTTCGTTAGACGCCCGCAGTGGCCCTATGTGGACTATGCAGTGTGTTAGTTAGTCTAGTCCAACCCACGGTGGGAGAATTTGCGCTCCCCCGGGCGCCTAATGAATGTCCGAGCACAGCTAGGCGTTTTGATGGCTAAATGGTGAAATAATATTGATGTTCATCTTGGAAGAGTGAAAGTCTTGGATGGCACTGTGCGTGGAGGGGACGAGGCGAGTTGAGGCAGGTTGAGGCGAGTGGAGACTAGTCGACTGGCGAGGCGACGAGTCGAGACGAACCGAGGCTGGTTGAGACTATGTGACACGGGAATGGGGGGTACTCTCGGGACCTGTGGGACTAGAGGAACCCAGGGGTCTCGGGAACCCGGGGGAATTGGAAGACCAGAGGATTTGAAGGGGCCCCACTTGGACCCTTCTGGGGGGCTCTTTGGGACCCCCTTGAGGAACTTTGAGACCCGCTTGAGGTCCCTCTGAAC
Source organism: Gammarus roeselii (assembly GCA_016164225.1). NCBI lineage: Eukaryota > Metazoa > Arthropoda > Malacostraca > Amphipoda > Gammaridae > Gammarus > Gammarus roeselii. The sequence goes on from SDVV010024280.1 coordinate 12,250, forward strand.
CCTGGGACCCCTGTTTCCCTCTCCCCACGTTGTAATACCCATGAACAGAAAAATGTATATATGTGAAATTTTGAGTAGAACAATCAATTATTACAGTCCGCAGATTACTGGCACAGAGGGCGAGGGTCGCGTCGAGGCTGGTCGAGGTGCGTCGAGATCAGTCGAAACATGTTGAGGCGAGTCGAGTTGGTCGCGACGAGCCGATACTGGCCGAAATGATTCGAGACAAGCCGAGATGAGCTGAGACGAGGGGTCTCGAGAGACCCGGGGAGCTCGGGAATACCCGGGAAACTTGGGTCACCCCCGGGATTCATCGGGCTCTTTTGGGACCCATGAGACCAATACCCCCCCCCCCCACCCTAT
>SDVV010024281.1:0-12612 GCA_016164225.1 Gammarus roeselii
GTATATATGTAGATCCAGGCCAGGAATAGCATAACATAGCAGTCAATATCAAAGTCAAAGATTGAATAAACGTGAAGACGATATGCTAGATTTGAACGCTTCGCCCGAAAAAACACTAAAACTATTTTATTTCATCCAAGGACTATATCGCACTAGTATCACTACAGAACCCACGCCGGAACCAATAAAACAAAAGGAGTCAAATAATGGCAATATTGCAGCACTATATAGGGCTTCATTGCCCCCCGTGATTAAATCATTGTCTCCCGGTTTGCTTCACTACCTAAAAACCAACACAGCACTTATATTTGAATCGAACGGCTTAGTTAGTCATTTCAACGTCCAAAATCGTAGACGCGGTATACCGTCAAAACGCCCTGGAGATCCGTGCACCGAAAAAGCCTCGGAGATAGGGTGTGAGGTGAGCTCTGACGATGCCCCGCCCGCCTATCTCAGCAGCTAATGAGTGAGCGGAGCTCTGACCATGCCCCGCCCGCGTAACCCAGCAGACAATGAGTGAGCAACCTCGCACGTTGTTTTCCTCGACACGCCTCTCTCAGTCAAAGAGAGTATCCTCGGACGCTGCTTGTGCACCGATCACGGTGCCGTGGCAGTTTCTTACGTGCATTGGTTTAAATTGACCTGCGTCAGATTATGCTCCCGAAGTTAGTTATTCAAAGTGAATTTACACATATATTATTTTAGTTCCAGTATTATGATACGTGGTATTGAGGATGAATATCGATTGTGTTCTGAATATTACGAGTGTTTCCACGCTAGGGGACTCTATTTATTTCCTGTACATAATCCTATAAATTACCAGTCATGCTCAGGAGTGCATTGTTGGGATGCTCACGGGAATTCATCTGTTGGCCGCGAAAAGGCTCTACCTCCCGCAAGTGGTGCGATGGCATACATGTTATACCCTGTCATAGTCGATCATGTTTCGCGTATAGGTGTATGCTCCTCTGTGATTTTATTACAGTGTTTACGAGTGTTAGCTATGTCGGTGTTACGAAACCGTGTGTAATTTTATAAACCGTTCCAGGATCTCTCTCTTGCGTTTTCCGCCTCTTCAATTTTCAATAGTTTAATTTCTGTGAAATGCTCTGGGCATCTTATCTAGAAACGTTTGATTGACGTCATTGACATCTTTGCTTATCACTGTCTTATTGACCAATAAACTTTTGAGGAGATCGAGAACGGGAATACGACTTTGGACATTGAGATGACTAACAAAGCCGTACGATTCAAATATAAGTGCTGAGTTGGTGTTTAGGTAGTGAGGCAAACCGGGAGACAATGATTTAGTCACGAGGGGCAATGAAGCCCTATTTAGTGCTGTAATATTGTCATTATTTGACTCCTTTTGTTTGATCGGTTCCGGTGGGGGTTCTGTAGTGATACTAGTGCGATATAGTCCTTGGATGAAATAAACGAATTTTAGGGCTATGTCGGGCGAAACGTTCAAATCTAGCACATCGTCCTCCCGTTTATTCAACCTTTGACTGCGATATTGACTGCTAAGTTATGCTATTCCTGGCCCTGTTGTGACAGATAACAGTGTAGCGCTACCGCTAATATGATTTGTTGTAAGTCTATTCATCTTGGATTTTGGAACTAGGTAGTAAACCGATTCATCCATGAAATATTTTCTTCAAGAAACTCACTGCAGTGGGTAATAGTAAATTTAACAGAAAACCTCCACGCACGGTTGATAATGTTTTCCTTTTGATCCAGGAAGATTTACTCTCGGACGATTTACTGCCAAATTGTTTTGTTATATAATTGCATTTAGTTACCCGTGACTTAGTTAGCTGGTCAGATACCGATTTTTCGCTCAATATATTTGTAAATATTTCGCAGATGATTTTAACTTCTTTATCAATTAATAGTTTGATGAGTTTACTACGTTCGGATGATTTTATTTGATTTAATTTATCAAAAAAATCAATTTCTGTTTCAAAGTACGTTTATCACACTTCACGACTGACGACGTTTCCTTCAATAATCCAAGTAGGATGCTGTCTGAATAATTCGGGTAAATCACGTAGAATAGCTTTCTACCTCGTCTAATTCACCTCTCCAAGACCTTGATAGGATAAATATCAGGTCTGTCACACTGAACTAGTTTCTGCCAGTAGGCAAAACCTTTGATGGGTTCATCGGTATCGATCGGTGTTATTTCATAGGTCGGAGGGTAATGTTTTTGATTGGAATAGGAAACACTTCCTTCGTCAACTTTGGTTCGTGTCCTCTCCTGAAATCTTGAGACTGGGATCACTGCTTTGTAAGCGTACGTACGCTCCCACCTTTAGTTGTGTACAGAGCACTTGAATTCATTTACGTCGTATTTTATACATTTCGGACATCAGTGCCTGAATTTCTCTTGCGTCGTTCAACAAATAAACGTCAAAGGGAACTCGGCCCATAAATGATGAATGTGGTGTCACATTGTACGTGTTCACAATTGTTTGCAATTCATCTATATATCGTTCCGTCATTTTAGCATGCATAAATTTACACAACTTCAGTTTTGTAGTCCGTATTACCCGTTCTACTGGTGAGGCTTTACCGGCCTTGTTATAGGTGTAATGAATAGATATGATCATGCAGGCTATATAAGCTGTAAAGGTTTTGTTTATAAACTCACTCCCTTGATCTGAACGGATCCGAGTTGTTTGCCATACTGGTTCGTTGAACATAGTATTAAATGCTGCAATCATATTTTTAAATGACGATCAATAAATATCTAATTCTGTAATTTTTATTTGCATAATCTTTCATACAGGCAACATCCGCACAGAGAAGCAATCCAAGATGCGCTGCTGGGAGCATACGTCTGATGAATTTCAAGAGAACTTGTTTAAATCGTGTATAAATTTCTGACCCTTGTAGAAATTTTTCGACATCGTGGCTTGTTGAATACGGACAAATGTTCGTATAACTTTGATGTAGGGCCTTTGCGCTGGAGTATGATCCAACAGTCTCTGGATTGCAGTAGACACTCTCCATTCTAATTCAATACTAATCTCAAATTCTGGTATACAATATATTTTATAGAGGCAACACTTGTTCAAATTCATGTCCTGCAATTTGTGCTCTAATCGAGAGTTTCGAATCACTTGGGTGTGTGAAATCAACCAAGGTGTGCCCATACGGTTTTTGTTCCACATGCATCTTATATTCGGATATAAACGATTCAATCTTATCTTTTGCAAGGAATGTTTTGCCATAGTAACGTAATTGATTTCTATTGCGCATGCGTAGGATAAGAAAGTGTGTGGTATTCAAAGATATTGTACGGTGGCATGGATTTGAGTGGAAGAGCGATTGGTTTAAATATATCGCACTGATATTTGCGTGGCGGCCCCGAAAAAAAACATTGGCAATAATACGTTGAGACTCAGATTCTAACATGAAATCGTCATACACTACAAGGAGTTTACATTTGTTTTTTTTTGGATAATGGATTGAATGAGTCATGTCCTGTATTATTTTGTATTATTACGTTTTTTTTATTATTACCCCACCCCGAAATGACCACATCACCAAAGCTATCAACGTATTTAGTGAATAATTTTCCAATAAAGATACTCTTCCAACTATATGAGAATCTGCTCACAAACAATCGTGCGGGTTTGTTGAATAGGTTGACGTCCGCATACCTAACAGTCTGCATCTTACATAACAGGTGATACACGACTAACTATTCTCTATGAACCTTTAATTAACATATACTTTCGCTTCTCTGCAGATGTATTCCATCAAGGATGTGCTGAAATCAAGGACCCGTTCGGCGTCACCAGGTAAATATCAGCGTGACTATTTTTCCGTTTTACATCTCAAAGTCTGATCGGTCATGCCCACATCTTTGACTTCAACCATGGTAGATGGCTCTTGTATGCTTCTTCCTGCAATAGATTTTGTCTTCGTTAATTCATTATTATTTTTATTCAACAGATCACGGTAACAACTCGATCGCGGGTAGGCCAGATCAATCCGGAACTTCAGGGATGATAAAGTATGTTTAACAAAAATATCTACAAAAAATTTTGGACTCTGTAATCAAACTATTTTAATAAAGAGCGAAAATAGTGCTACATTTTTCTGAATATTCTCGTTCACGTGCAGACCGTCGCAGTACCCGCAATCAGATTATCCGCATCAGGGCTATCCGCTGGTCAATCATCACTCAAACTATTACGGCGATCCTAGGTACGGTAACCCAAACTACCAGAGTCATGCGCTGCCTGTACATCACTGCCAGCAACGGCCGCAGCCACAAGCATGGCAACCTCGACAACCGTAGCAGAGACCACCATGGAACACACAAGCGGGGCACTACCCGCAACAGACTACAAAAACTGACTTTTACAAAGTCGCACATGATGCATTACAAAGGTTAGTGTATGCAAAATCTTGTTTCTACATTGTTATTTATAGTGTTAACATCTTCCTTCATGAACATCTTCAACATGAGTTGATAAGGCGTTATGGAATTATCTGTCTGGTATGTCCAACGTTAGGGGCTTATCTTCCGAGATTCTCTCAGGTGACTGAGGTGCACTACGCCGCAGCATCGTAACCTCTTGACAGAGGAAGCTAACTATAAAGTCAGGACTTAGTACAATTCTAGACTTGTGCAGTTTTGATTTATTGTTTAAGAACGCAAGCGAAATTTCTCCCAAGTTGCACTCCAGCTCCACACTCGACGAATCCTGTCTTATTAAAACAGTCACTTGTTTTTCCATATTCAAAATAATCAAGAAAACTTCACATGTTGTTAGTGTCGTTGACACAAATTTGCCAGTTTCAATGAATGCAAACCTTTGGATAGTCCAGTTATAGGTCAATGCAAGATTTCCTAATTGTATCAACTCCATTTTTTAGGCTTGTTCATCAATCCTGAGGAGGAGGATGTTGCTGGACGAGAAGCTGATGATGTGTGTGTCTACCGCCTTAGCGATGCCAGTTTTATGCGACCCCACAACTACAGGAAGACGAACAGGTTACAACACGTATATTGGTTTCGTTTTCGTTTGTTTGGTTTTGATTTCGTTTTGATTTGGTCAAGTTATCTGGCGGTGTATGGCAAATGTTGCATAAAACGGTGAATGCCTCAGCTCAGATATTATTTGTGCTCCTGTTCTTGTTTGTGACGGACAGTTTTTCTATTCTCAATGCAAGTACTGCCAGTTAAAACAAACCTACTTTTTGTTTTATTCTAGCAATATCTTGCTGTAACTTTGTTAGTCTATTTTTTATTGTTTCATCGACATAACTTTGTTTATTCGTGTAAGATTAATCAAAACGATATGGTGATGGCGGATTCGTTAATGTTGGAGGATGCAGGGAGTATTCGTGGCAACCAACCATACCGAAATGAGGCCTGTCCGCCCCTCGCATGCCAAAGCGCAAGCATCGCAATGTCCGCAAGAACTAGCGCAAGCTGGCAACCCGGGGCTGCTGCATCTTCTGATCCGTCTTCGGAACCACCCGGTGTTCAACCTACTGCTCCGTCTTCGGAACAATCCCGTGTTCAGCCAACTGTTCCGTCTTTGGAGCAATCCGGTGTTCAGCCTACTGCTTCGGAACAACCCGGAGTTCAGCCTACTGCTGCATTGGATGCACACTTGGTCCTCTCTTGTTGGACAGTTCGTTACTCAGCCTACTGATCGGTTCCGTCTTCGGACCCATTTGTCGCGCAGGCTACTGATCCGTTGTGTGAGCCTATATTTTATTCGTCTACCTCAGAAAGAATTTTATGTTTAAATTTAAACCATACACCGGACATGTCAACATATCCAAACTGATTACATTGGGACATGAAGAGCTAGTGAACATGCTGAATCTAAAACAGACAAATTCCAAAGACTCTAATACATCGTGAATGTTTAGATGAGCAAACAAGTTGACGATACATCTGTAGATGACAAGGACTGGGTGATTAACACATAAGTTATCCAGCTAGCAATAAACACTTTGCTATCAGAGTTAATTGAGGATCTCGGGGTTGATTTACAGAATAACTAAGAAAATCAGGAGCGAGAAGCAGTGAGTGGAGCAATAACACAGTAAAAAGTGTTGAGCTTCAATTCTACAAGACGGGCGTTAATGGAACAAAACGTCTTGGCGACTACGTTCTTTGGCTCAGAAATTGTCCAGGCAGGCACCATATTGTCAATATCAAGACCAAAAACAATAATTGTGTGCTCACAAGCCTCATCGCAAATTTCTATTTGGAGGAAGAAACAAATCTTTCGACTAGAAAGAAAACAATCGCAGCACACCTACCACCCGTACATAGATACATACTTTAATTTTCCATACCTTGCCTCGAACATACCTGCTGCTTTGGAAGATTTACCTGTCATAGAAAGGGGTTGGGAAGTTAACATCAACTGTATCAGCTCTCAAAAAGAAGGAAGGTTATGATCTGGTCAGTATATACAGAGGCAGTTTAGACGCCGGCGAGGAGCGCATGATCCATCTTGTGCAAATGTTAGATACCAACCATAGCGCGCTCATTCCCTGTTTCACTACATTTATGAAAAAATTCAGACATAGAAACTATAGAAAGAACTTTTTATGTTCGTTTTGTATGAAGGGCATGGATGCAAGCAAAAAACTGGACACGTAAAAAATTGTGTTCGTCCAGTTCAGGCTTGCAAAACATAGGTATGCCTGGAGACGGCGAAATGTAGCCATTCTCAGCTATGCATGCGACAATGAAGCCATCCGCTGTTTGTTATCATGACTGTGAATCTATGTTAGAGCCATGCCAAGAGGGAAGAAATTTAGTCAATATACACAAGTTGTGCATGTACAGTTATACTTTAGTGGATAAAGACTGTAAAGTTGTAGGACACACAGTAGTCGATTCGACTTCAGTTCCATTTGAGTAAATGGGGACACATCTCGTCTTGAATATGTTGCTGGATCACAATGATCACATGCCTTCCTTACCATTGTTTCCCATCCCCGTCCTCACGAAACAAGACTTGAAAAAAATATTGCGTAAGCAAAACGTGTGAGTGCTGCGGGGACACTTATGGAGAAAAAAGTAAAAAAGAGATCGCCACTATAATCATTACATCGAGGGTGTCTTCGGACCCAATAAAGAAGTGATTTCATGCAACTATATTGGGGCTTTGTGTTTGAATTGCAATTTGAGAATCACGGAGAAACTTAGGTTCATGTCTTGCATTGCTAACAATGCATCGGCCTATGACATGAGATTTTATTGAGAGGATTGGATGGGACTAACTTTTCGAATATAAATGTGTTGTCGAAACTGTCAGAAAAAATGTACAGCATCTCTGTCACCTTCAACAATGCCACGAGCAAGAACGGTGTCAAGTTTATCGACTCCTACTCCTTTCTCAACTCAAGTTTAGATAGTCTTGCCAAAAATTTTAGAGACAGTGGCTATAGCATGCCACATCTCAAATCCCATCTCACGAGTCTCGGGTACAGTGACAAGGTTCTAGACCTCGCTACTCGAAAAAGTCACTTCTGCTATGAGGCCATCACATCGGAATATGTGCTGGACCAAACAGACATCCCATCGTGACAAGACTTTTACAGGAAACTTCGAGATAAAGGAATATCAGACTCTGATTATGCTGAAGTGATTGAAATGGGGCTGGCAGCCAATTGCTAGATCCTTCGTGACTACATGATCAGCTACCTCTTCATCGACACGTTGCTACTGGCCGAAGTCTTCCAAAAGTTCAGGGAGACCATGATTCGCAACTACACCCTGGATCCCGTCCATTTTGTGAGCACCCCTGGCTTTGCCTCGCAAGCCGCCCACTACGAAGGCAAGATGAAACTGGAGTTGGTCAAAGATATCGATCTATTCCACTTGATTGTCATAAATACAAGAGGCGGATTTGTGACGTTGACAAAAAATCTTACCAAAATAAACTATTCCCGATGAAAAGACTTTGACCCTAAGCTACCTGTGTCTTCAGCAGCAATGTGGGATTTAAACAGTTTTTATGGTGGATGCTTGAGTGAGCCCCTTGTCATTGGTGAAATCCACGAGCTCACACCCGAAGAAATTCGAGCATTCGACTTGGCAAACGAGGACAGCTCTGGCAAGTACACCTACAATGTCTGTATCGATCCCCGAGTCAGCGAAGAAGTCGCACAAAAACTGATGAGCTGCTACTACTGCTACATCACAAAGAAGTCAGCTTGGACGATGTTTTGATCATCACAAAAAATCAATTGGCAGGCTCGGAACATCTCAAAAACAGGAAACGAGCAGATCGTAAGCTGGTTGCTAGTCATCTGCCCCAAACTGACTACCTCGTGGCCTTGGAACAATTGCAAGTACTCATCAAACAAGGACTGGAAGTCATCAAAGTTCACCGAATTTTTCGAATTAAACAGTCATGTGAAAAATATCCATAAACGTCAAAAGTCTACGAGCTTCTTCGAAAAGTCCCTATATAAGCTTCTATCAAATAGTATGTATTGCAAGCTTTTGTTCAATCCGCTCAAAAGAAGTCTAGAGGCAAAGGTAGTGTGCACAGTCAAAGAGTTCCGAAAACACGCTGCCAACCCTCTCATGAAAAACTGCTACGCTATCGTCCCCGAAACAGTCATCATGATCCTAAAGCAGAAAAATATCCGAATGTTTCACATACTCCAAGTTAGATTCTACAGTATGTACTTGAGGAAGCTGAAGCAAAAGTCTACAGCTTCTTTTATGACACACTGAAACTGATATACGGTGACAACGTCTTGCTCATCTACTCTGACACAGACTCGTTGCTACCCCAGTTTAAAGGTGTGGATGACATTGAGGCGGAAATGCGTAAGCCTCCCCTGGCTGAATACGTGGACTTCTCCAACTACCCCAAAAGTCATCCCATGTGCGATGAAACAAAAAAAAGATAGCTGTGACTACTGAAAAACGAAACTGCCAACGACTACCCGATTGAAATCATTTACTTGCAACCAAAGTGTTACAGCATGTTGCTCAAGTCCGACGTCACAAAATCAGCTGCTAAGGGTGTCAATTATCAGACACAAGCCAAAATCGGACATGAACAATACAGAGACATCCGTAACTAGAAAACATATACACACTTTGAGACCGTACACAAAGTTCACGCACAAACATGCCAGCTTCAAACTGTACGCACTATTAAAAATTTCTTCAGTAGGTTTGAAAATAAGCGATACTATGTTGACGCGTGCACAACTCTTGCATATGCCAGATATCCCCAACAAATCCATTGAAGTTGAACCTACCGTCACTAAAAAGAGGAAGCGATGTGTCGTGGATGATGATACTATTGTAAACATGGATTTACCTTGGAAGAGACGTAAGCCGGATGAGGCCGTCGCTGGAGAGTGAATGCGGGTGAATGACGAAAATACATCCACGTCTTAAGGTTTTTTCTCTAAACGTTCTTAATATGTTGTAAATATGTACATATGTAACTTTGTAAAAAAATAAATAAATAGATACATGAACATGCATGTTTCACTGTCCAATTAGTTAGAGTTTATATTGACGTCTACAAGCGGTTTGTTGTCTGTATGATGTAGGACCCAGGGCATGATGGGAGTGATTGATATGTCCGGAGGACTTTTTTGTCTATGTCTCGTTACTGGGCAGTAGCTAATTGTACCAAAACCACACATCTTCAAGTTTAACTAACAACGTTTATTCAGAAATACAGCTACAGGGAGAGTGAAGCGTAGGATTTGTAGAAGTATTCTATAATGACTGGTTCAGGATAAAAAAGCACGATGAAGAGTACAACATTGTATTTTACGTAGACTATTGAAATGATAAAGATGAAAGAGTCGGGCATGAAACTGCTTTGTTTGTTCCTAGCGAAAATATCTCAGGCAATGCATTGGAAAAACTCATCTCCGAGCTAGATATCAATATCAGAAAAAGTCTGTAAAGGAAATGAATCATTAGAGATGAAGGCAAATTGTTTGAATATGATAGTGCCACACAACGCATAAAGTTCAACGCATTTATTTTACAAAACATGTCGCAGTTCAAATATACTGAATCTACGGTGAATTGGTACTTTGTTGGAGTTAGATCGGCTGATATAATGGGTGGAATGATTTGTAAATATATTGTCGGTGGAGGTGCCGTGTGTGAAAAAATGTCTTTCATGAACGATAATGTACGCTACACAAACGTTTACTCAGATATCGTTTCACGCAGTATTATGGGCGACAAGCTCGTCAATATTCTTGATGTTATTTCAATTAATAAATCTTATTCATTAACACTTGCACATGTCATACATTTAAAATTACAGCGTAGTCATATTGAATATATTTCCATCGATCTACGAGATCATGTTGGCGGTATCATCCCGCTCAAGGATGGTGGATCGAGCCTATTCGTATTGCATTTGAAAAGAAGCTAGATTCATTTAAGTATAACGTTGGATATAAATAAGGTCATTTGGTAACTATCAATCATAAGGGTGGTATATAAATATCCGTCGTACAAACAAAACGAAGTTTTATTTGTGAAACGTGACAAAATACGCGGTGGAAGTTTACATGATATTGACCGATTCACAAGTCCGATGTCGTACCAGAGAGGTAGAGGTTTCTTCTCAATCATAGCCAGTCTTGTAAGACATACATTGCCTTTCTGACGAATAACTGTACCTGCAGCTGCCGATATAACTCGAAACATAGCACACGATTACTTGGAGCAGAAAGATATGCGGAAGTCAACCAAGGAACATGGGAATGCTACATTCAAGAATGTTGTAAAGAAAGCCATGGCTGGAGGAAGGATTACAGGGAAACTAACGAATAAACATAAATCAAAGAAGAACCGTGTAAGAAGGATGGAGTCGTTTCGTTCATTATTTAATTACTAATAAATACCACTGTTCATGCACCATTACCGTTAGTTTCGGGAGAGGTTCTATACCGACAACATGCTTGGTGGATAATCTCTCGACATGACAGGGCTAGAAGCCAATACGAAAAACTATGAAATGGGAGTGATTGATATGTCTCCCTCCGTCAACAAGAAATAATTAATTGAATCAGGTCTCGAGTCGTAATTTGAAAGAAATGATCTGAATACAAACAGCAGCCTTTATGATGGTAAAATTGCCGAGATCGTTTACTGCAGAAGTGAAAATCCGTGTTAGAAATGCAGATAGAAGCGCGTTGGCCGCCGCTGCACATGTTACACTCCTTGACGGATCTTTTGATCGCATGTTCCAAAGTCACACGCTATTCATAAATGGTGTTCAGTGTGAAGGAAACAGTTATACGGGACTACTAAATAAAAGTTCCAATCTAAGCAATGAAAAAGGGTTTAATATGATGCATAAATCACTTCAAACATCCATTCCAGATACCATCGCTGCAGCGAATTTTGCTAATCAAAACGAAATGAGGTTTGGATTCAAGAAAGTGTTCGTCATATTATACATATGATGGGAACACTAAAGTTTGATGTAGCCGGTAGCAACAGTTATCTATTGGATAATGTCAGCGTAAATATACGATTGCAGCTGCCAAAATCAAGTAGAGTTCTTCTAACACATGACAATGACGAATACATCTATCTAGTTGATTCAATCATATTATGGTGTCAAAAGGTTATACCATACCCTACAGCTTTGCTTGCTCTAAATAGAGCGCTCACAAAAAACAATGACATGACTGAATACATGTTCGATCGACCTATTGTCAAAACAATCGTGTTTCCTACCGGTCAAAACTGCATCTCCAACTCCATCTCCATCCATCACAGACGTTATCGTTGATGTGAACGGAAACTGCGTTACCAACATTAGATCGTCGTTTCCCAGAGAGTGCGCCATCCGGCTCTAGGGACGCGTAACAAGACAGAATTTCCACAATCTGACCCCCTTATAATGAATTTCTCATGCCGAAACAACAGCTTGTCTCAATTTAGTTTGCTCCTAAATGTTACCTCTGACACTTTCTTTGCCACGAGTGGGAGTAAAACTGCAATGTAATGGAATCAGCCTCGCTAGTAGATTTGGTTTTTGAATGAATTGATTGATGACGCAATAACATGCAACTCTACTGCACTATTAATGCATCAACTCATGCAAAAATAAATGCTGCTACACAAATTATCAGAGCAATCAAAAATTTAATGTAAAGTGATTATAGTCTTACGCAAAATAGATTTTTTCCCTAAGTAGCGGATGAAATGAAATATCTAACCGACATCGTACTCGCCAAATCACTTTGACATAGATCATATATACTTCATTGAACGAAACCATAAAATAAAGACACCTCAATGTCTCGTGAATTCTTCAACGAGTGAACCCATACCGTTACCAACCGGGCTCTGCAGCAGCTTGAAGGCAACTGACTTCCTTCACAACGGGTGTCCTTACGCCCATAACAGTCATGCCCTGATGAATTTTGACGGCGATTAGCTTCAAAATTTATATCTTCCGTCATGAAATGGGTAATTCCAAGATGTATTGCTTTTCTGGTTAATTGGCAATGTTCTTTGTTAGATAATGTTATGTTATGCAAAAAAAAATTTTCTCCTCTATAAAATCTGGGTTTACTCGATCAGATAATAAAGGATATTTATATATACAT
>SDVV010024282.1:0-12612 GCA_016164225.1 Gammarus roeselii
GCTGTGGGTAGTTGGGGTAGCAGTACACCGTAAACCACGCGGGGCAGCAGTCGTGAGTTTCCGGTTTATATGTTTCAAAAACATGTAGTTACCACATGTAAGCTTTGAATATTTGATTGGGGATTGGAGAGCATTGGAATTTATCATGTTGCAAAACTCAAATCTGAGATTTGTATTTAACAAACAAAGTTGAACATTGAGGCACTGTAAAACATTTAAGACGCGCATCCAGATCAGAATATAGCAGAAAATGTTACTGGCTCCATAGCAAATGAGGTTCAGCAGTGTACGTTGTTTCCTGAATTTATCGCTAATGTGGGTCATCTCCTGGCGTAAACTGAACTTCAATGATAGTGCGCATCTTGCCGAGGCTACATGTAATGCATGTTTGTTGATGTACTGCATGATGAAGAGAAACACCTCTAAATATGGCCTAACGTAAATACATTCGGACCATATATACGATAGTGTCATATAACATATAAAAAATTACTTGCCTCTGAGATGTTCTTAGCCGTTGTTGGGAACAGAAACTTTTATCACTTGTTTCACAGAATTATCAAGTCTTATATTTAATCATATATTAAATAAAATGCTTTTTATATGTAACGAGGCGCTCGATAAAGTTGAACCTAAAATGCAATGTGTATAAATTATATTACACTGTAAAATGTACCCTGATTTTAAGATGCACAACAGATTTTAGACCAACCCGAATCTCCTCACTTGTTTCAGGGAACTGGCAAGTCTGATGTGTAGCCGTTTGCATTACTCGATAATATTGTACCCCGAATATTATGTGTATTATAGAATTAGGATACGCTTTGAGAAAACACCAGAATACCACGAAGCAGCTCGGGGATAAACGTCTTTATTATTAATATCACCATTATCATGTTCATGTTGCCGTTCGATTGTGAGAGTTGGTACACGTGTTCATCATCACCGTTCAGGGTTCATGCGACATCATCTAAAATCAAGTATTGATAAGTAAAAATTTCAAATACTGATTTTTTTTATCAACCTTGTATAAATCCTGAAATTTTAAAAGTGTTTTATACATACAGGAATATTCCATGTACAAGTTTCATGCATATTAAAGCATCCGCTTCCCAATATAGCCTCTCTATCCTACCCTTTACGTAACTTATACGTTATTCAGTCACCAGAATATTGTTTATTTTTTCATACCAAAGTTCCGTGTACAAACTAATGATGACTCTACTCTTTAACAGAACATTTTAATGAAATGAACTAATTCAAATTTTAATACAATAATACAAAGTATACAATTACAATCATTACCAATTAAATAGGAGTATTGTATTAAATGATGTCCTATTCAATCCTAAATTATATATTATAACATGATATTGACGCACAGATATTCATAGAACTTAAATCTATATTTGAATTTAATGAATATTTCTGCCTAAGGGCCCATGCAGCCGTACAAGCCATGTTCTTCGGATTTTAGATTTGCAATATTATTAATGTTATTTCTGTTCAACGTGCTGTGGCCTCGATCGTCACAGCACGTTGAACAGAATGCTAGTTAGACCGAAGGGTCCTAATTACTACTTATTGACTGAGATGAAACTTGGCGGTGTTACACTGGATTATGTAAATGAATTTCAATATCTAGGGTACATCATCACAGCATTTGACGCTGATGATAACGATGTTGCAGAGCAAACAAGGAGGCAAAATACAGTTGGTAACATGCTGATACGAAAATTCTCGTTTGCAGCATAGGAAGCTAAAATCCAGCTCCTCAAATAATATTGCGACCCGATTTATTGAAATGCACTGTGGATAACCAACTTCCGATATAGCTTCGGGAAATTGACAGTGTTACAATGACAAATTTAGTCGGCTGATGCAGGTCCCTCGGTCGATGTCAGCGATCAGTGTTTCATGCTGAAAAGCATGATTCGACTTATGAGCTCCTGAAATGAATTCCTCATTGCAATCTGCTCTGGTGATGCGCTCGCTGCTTCGACTTTGTTGAGGCGATGGAGAGAATCGAGGTACCCTTTTGTACGTTTGTTCTCTCTGTAACTCTAGAATAAGATGTCTCAATTGTAATAAGTCCATGTTGGTTGTGAATAAAGTTGAGGTTTATTTATTATTATAGACGCCAGAAACATGGTCTTTGTTGCGTTTTGTTCTCGATATCCCTGCATGGAGATGGTTCATTTTAACGTATATATGAACAGTGTGCTGTTTCCTCCACTCAAGACGAAACAGCCATATCAAATGCATTCAAACAATGACATCGGGAACAGAAAGCGTGGAAACAATTCTTGTCTATAACTAAAAGACCTAATTGCATGGATTCAATGTATTTGCATTCTTCGTTACTAGTTTTTGAAGTTATTCAACAACAAACTCCGATCCAGGTCAGCACAACCATTTTTTCATATTCAAAAGTGAAATATTATGTCCAAATAATACAGGTTAATTTCCCGTTTAGCATACAATTACATCTGAAAAATGTAAAACTATACTGAAAAGGACCTAATTATTGGAGATCATCTTCACACGTTTAAAATGAAATCCAGTCTGCCCATAATCATTTGTGATGGTTACCTAAATTGATTTCTACTACACAATCGATTCCAAAGAAGAACACAAATTGAGTATAATCTCTGCTTTCATACTATCATTCACATCGTTTCATCAATATAACTTTTTTTTACATTACTCAGTATGATTAGACTCTTGTTTAGGATGAAAAAAAACAGCAGCGTTCACGAATTGAGCAAGTAAGAACCCTCGATTCGAGCTCCTACTGTATTGACTACAATGGGGAATTTCAATTGGTGTCGTATTGTTAAAACTGTGTTTTTAAATCATAGGCCAGTCAATAAACATCCCTGTGCTAGCCGATTCAAAATAATTTCCCGCTATTGGATGGGTAGTAAAAAAATTTAATAAATAGCTATCGTTAGTTGGGGTTGCACTACACCGTAAACCCCGCGAGCCAGCAGTTGTGAATTTGCGTTCTACTTTTTTAAAAAACATATAGTTACTACAAGCTAGCTTCAAATATTCGATTAAGGCACTGGCATGGAAATCCATACACCGCCAAAACGCATAAGCGATTACTCCTGTTGATTTGCTTGGCTCTGGAGTGCGTGAAGCGGCAGCAGTCTGTTCACTAAAGGATACATGTCTAGGCAGCACACACATAGGAGTAGTATAAGTTAGTGTTAGAGATTCTTTGCGTAATGTCTGCATCCAAGATAGGATCCTCGCACAAGAGAATTTCAACTGTTCCTAATACGTGGCTACGTCGTAATACATCCATCAGTACCCGCGAGAGTGCAAATATCACAACCATTGGTTAAACTATACGAATACACCTAATGAACAAATCCTATCCCTAGCGGACTAGTTCAATCTCAGGGCCGTTCTTATCTGAACCAAAATGTACAGTAGCAAAAGGAAAATTTGTTTATGGTTAGTCCATAACCAAAAATACAAACAAGACTTTTCCCACGTGGAATTTAACTTTATATGAACAATTTCTACGATATTATATCTGAACAATTCTTTTTAATTGATAATAACAATGAAATTTCCAATGAGTTCAAATACCGAGCAAAAATTTATTATTGAAAATTTCACTAAACTCGATAAGGCACACGTGGTGTTTAGAATCCTACTTAAAACTAATACTCGCTCATATCTCTTCAATGTGCTATTATATGTTGCTCTCCTTCAACATATTTTTCAATACAATAATCATCAATATGATCGTTCAATGAAATGTCAGAAATTGTATGTACTTTGTCTACAAATAGCATAATTACATACTTTCACATCAGCATCAGCGCAACATTTAGGCGACATGGTCTTGAGTGGAGGTGAGTTTAGTGTGGGACTGACTGCCGTAGGAGTAGGTTAAAATGATGAGAGCGCCTCCGCCGCTGGGTAAACGTTCCAGTAAAACTCTTACTATAGGGCTTATTATTCCAATTTCCTTCGCAGATCCTATCGATTGACTATACCACAGGCAAGAACGATTCATGCTACATATGATAACTGAAGGTAATATTGTTAACTTCAATTATCAGCAAATTCTATTTCTACTGTGCTAGCATTGGGGGCCAGCCACCCCTATACAACAAAACTCCTAGATAATTTTACAATGCCAGAAGAACCGTAAGTCTCAAAATGAACCGGTCACCAAACAATTCTTCATCTCATCTCACAAGGCTTTGTCTGACATCAACTGTTTGTTAAATATAGATGAATCCATCATAAAAGCTTCTCCCGCTCACTGTGTGTTTTCTTCAGATGTTTTCCAACCGTTTCTTTAGAAAATCGTTGACCAGATTATGCTCTGACGCATAATCTGGTTCCAACCTTCCCAGAAAGGAAAGGTTGGGTTAGCAATGGTGTGCAGTAGACTGTTGTTAAGTGCATTGGGTTATACTAGAGTGCAATATAATATAGTAGAGCGTAGGCGATTAAAGTAAAGTGTAATGAACAACACTAGAGAGCAGTAGACATTAGAGTGTATTAGATTGTAGAAGAGCGAAGTAGAGTATTATAGAATGTAGTGGACTGCAATGACGTGCAGAAAAGGGTAGCCGACTGCAATGTAATTAGGTAAAGTGTAGTAGATATCGACAGAAATGTCGATAGTACAGCGCTTTCCACTGTACTCAATTGTATTTCACTACACTCTACTGCACTCCATCCAAGTTTAGTTGTGTGAAGTAAAATGCAATAGACCACAGTGGATTGCAGTTAAATGCAGGAGAGCGTAGCAGACATTAGTGGACTGTAGTCGCTCTCAAATGAGTGTATGGGGTATTACTAGAGTACAATAGAATGTGTTGGACTGCAGTATAGTGTAGTGAACGTCAATGAGTGCATTAGAGTGTCAAGGAGTATAGTAGAGTGCAGGGGCCATAGTATAGTGCAGATACGTCAGGCAACGTGTGATAGAGCGTAGTGGATGGCAACAGAAGTCAGTTAAGAGTAGTAGCAGTCCATCCAATATATTGCTACATTTTTGCTAACAGTAACCCTAGAAAACAGGAAACTCCCTCCTAGGGGGAACTTGAACCTCGCCATTCCGCACTATTTAGGGAGTGAGTTGTGTTCGGGATTGGTTTTGATATTTCTATATCTTTTCAGTAACTAAGGTGGTTATGGTGATACAATTGACTATCATGTGGTAGTCGATACATAAGGCAAAGGAAGTACAGATGGCCTCCAAGGTGTAGTCCGTGCATATTTCATGCTGCTGAAAAAAGCGTGCGTTAGCTTCGCGCTTCAAAATAATCACCTAAAATTTTACGCACGTTTGTACCCTCGGTTTGAAATTTGTCCGTATAATAATTTGTAACTTTGCTCCACGGGTTAGAAACGCAAGCCCCCCCCCCCCCCCCCGTTGAATTAGATTTGTGTTTCTATTCCGTACGAACTTCAAATTTCACAAAATATCCTTGGACGAGTTTCAACTAGTCAAATCGACATATGTATTTTATGTCGGGGATATAAAAGCCGTGACGGGTAACTTTATTTGATATTCCCCTTGTCTCTTTTATTAAACACCGGCATTGGTGTGACCAGCAAAACCCAAGAAAATTCGTATTGATGAAATTGCAGGTGAATCACCAAGTATCGGTCTCTTAGGCAATGAAATATTTTTCATTATTTGTTTCTACTGCAACCTACTTGAAATTGTATTCAATAGTATTATCAGGTAAGTACCATGTGCTGCTGCGGAGCAAAAGTAGGCACATAGTCTAGAGGCAACATCAGTTGCAATCAAGCTTCTTTAGATAGCGCTTAGTTGACAAAAACACAACAAAGATCGCCTGAGCAAAATGGGACAGAATTTTTGATGTTCATATTTCAGTAAAAAAAGTGCCGATATTTTTTTCTCTAGACTTGGTATCCGCGTGTTTTAATAGATGTAATTAGACTGTCATCTATCGTTGAAACACTGATGGCATAAAGGCAACTCGTATTGTAAAAATGTGAACAACATTGTGTCTTATGAGAAGAAATACCTAGGAAACAATGTATCCTGAGTTAAAATTTGAGGCGATACGCTCAGTGATTCACTCAAACGGCAAAAACTGTGTGCAATTGCAGTAGCGAAGACTTGAGTGACGGAACATACCCTACATACCGAGTATGGTTTAGGTAGGTCTTTTAGTGTATGGTTATTATTATTGCTGTGGTATTAAGATATATAGGGAACTCCAAAACTGGCCTACTACGCACAATGAGTGTATGTACCCCGCGATTGAGCATCCTTAATTTGAGCGTATTGTTACCAACGAAATTAAATCCTTTATCTTATCAATTTTAAAGCAGAACAAATTGTATATACACACAGTTAATCATAAACTCTTTTTATTCAATCATTTCTTCATAAGTAAATTAGTAGGAAATTGTTGTTTATGTGCGGAGTGGAGAAAGCTTGCCGTCAATGTTGATTTGTATTTTTTTATTAATGATTTTTAAATATATATTTTCAAATATTATTCTTACTTGGTTTTTCGTTCACTGCATCCGATTAATTATACACGGAATGATAGTTTTAATGCTGATACTTAATTATTGTCCGGTCACTACAGAAGCTGAATGTGATAGATAGAGGAAAATAATGTATTAAAATTAAGCCCTGATATATATTGAACGAAGATAAATGGACATACATTATTACAAGTCGTAGTAGATGTTATAACTCCGTTGCATGTTCTCTGCCATGAGATGGCTTTCCGCCGTTTCCATGACAAGTCTCTATGATATTATCAGTCTAGAAAACGATTACAAGTATAAAATACCATGCATAAACAATCTTTTACTCTTCTTCATGGCCTATTTGAACCCCGCATATATGATCCGGCATGCCAGGGTGAGGCCTGTCGATATAGGAGTCATTGACCCATAGCGGACGCTACATTCTTCAAATAGAACATCTTCCCAGACTAATTATATCATTTCATGTAGGCCTCCAGTATAAAGCCATATTTTTTCTTTATATTTTGATCGAGTATCAATCACTTTGCATTTAAAGGTTCATTTCGTGTGTTCATATGTTCTAATATTCGTCACAGTGCATTGCCTTGAATCGAGGTCCGGAATCGCGTCACTAAAGTGAGCTGCTATAGTGACTCCAACTGATAGTCGGTATTGAACCAATCACCAATCATCCGTGATAGCCTACGATGACCAAACAGCTGCGGACGTGCTGGCGTAAATCGACGACGATTCACCATTCCTCTGCCGCTATACGAAGTTTTCGACCAGCAAAAAAAGTAGGCGAAGAGAGCAGCAAGAGATCGAATGCTGAGTACTGCTGGGGAAAGAATACCAATGTCTTTCATGACAATTGAGAAATGGGGGAAAATATGTTTGTATGTTACTCATCAAATTAGGAAAAAAATGAGATTTACAATCAGCTCCGAAAATATGTTGCAGAGAAGTGGAGAGAACTTCAAGGATGTGAATGGGTTAACCAGTGCACAAATTATGTTTTTTCTGTTGTTTCAGGACAAATAAATATTTTAGCTACCAATCAATTGATGTATTTTAACTTTGCAGGTTCGCTGCACATTACAATATGTTAAAACAAATTATATAAAGAAGTTTTAGGTCCCTTAGCATTCTTTAGGACAACAGATTTATCGAAGTTTTCTGTCGATTCAACCAGTATTCACTCACGGTGATAAACCAACGAATAAACACCGTAATGTTTTTTTTCCAAACATGTTGATACGAGTTACATATTTTTATATTTTTTCCAAATTCGCACATGGAAGACGTATGTAAACGATTGGCGTTGAGCGGCTGGAACAGTTAATTCCAAAAGATCTATAGAGTTTGTCAAGACCTTCAGACGGTAAACAGGTAAAATAGTTGCATTCCTCTTCTCAATAATGTTGAAAAAATACAAAGAAAAACCAATATGGAGTCATTGACCTATGAAAGGTTTTCTGTGGGGCGCTGCAATATTATCATGTCATTGAAGATAAACTTGCAATTTATTTGAAAAATACAATGACATGGTCAATTCGGAGATAGTTTATTTGCAATACGTCCATAGCAATGCAACAGTGAACAAGTTGCTCCTCAGATTCGAGGTTGGAATAGAGCGCACTTTGAAAAAACAGGTCATAAACTTCACACCTCTGTTTGTTATCCAACATACAAATACTTGATCATGTATAAGTTATTATGAAAATAAGAATATTCCACAGAAACGCTTATATAGACCAAAAATGTTTTGCCCATCACACACTAAAATTCTCAAAAAATAAAAAATAAGTATCAATGAAAACTAACCGAAATAGTTAGTTGACTCAGGATGAATTAAAGTAAGGCAATTTGTTGATTAGATCCCTCTTGCAATGGATGCACACAGAACACTCGTATAGACAACTCATAATTGACGCATATAGGCAAACGATTTACATTCATTTGCGTATTGTATTTGACAAACATTGATTCCTAGAGATATTCAGTTTCTACGGATATATGGTTTTCCTCTTGCTAGGTAATAATATACAGAACTTGGATGATGGAAAAGATTGATACCCAATTAACCTACAATCATAAAACAATGTATCTTAAATAGGCCTGAACTCCAGAGATTGAATCTGAAAATAAAAATTGTTCAGGCATTCCAATCGGCAGTATAGGTCAAAGTTTCAAGTGTTAATTGTCAGTATGAAGAAGAAGTGACATGGATATATCAATCGATTCATTTCTGTCACGGTGGATGATACATCACACATGAAGAGACTGTATCTCGAATCCGTTCAGAGTAATCAGCCTATCCGAAATGAGGGCTGATGACTCCATGTTTGAAATAAAGAAAACTGACTAGATGCTATCCACTTTATGATCTGGAGAGGCATACGGGAAAATTTACATCCAATCAGTAAGATTATTTCAATCAATCAGATTGAAAAGTTCCTGTAAGCTTGCGCTGACAAAGATGTCTCTCTATTCGCGATCACATTGTATTGTTTGTACATTCATAATTCTTATTAGCTACGCGATATCGGAAACAAAAGCAGTGCTTAACAAAAGTTCCTGTAAGCTTGCGCTGACAAAGATGTCTCTCTATTCGCGATCACATTGTATTGTTTGTACATTCATAATTCTTATTAGCTACGCGATATCGGAAACAAAAGCAGTGCTTAACAAAAGTTCCTGTAAGCTTGCGCTGACAAAGATGTCTCTCTATTCGCGATCACATTGTATTGTTTGTACATTCATAATTCTTATTAGCTACGCGATATCGGAAACAAAAGCAGTGCTTAACAAAAGTTCCTGTAAGCTTGCGCTGACAAAGATGTCTCTCTATTCGCGATCACATTGTATTGTTTGTACATTCATAATTCTTATTAGCTACGCGATATCGGAAACAAAAGCAGTGCTTAACAAAAGTTCCTGTAAGCTTGCGCTGACAAAGATGTCTCTCTATTCGCGATCACATTGTATTGTTTGTACATTCATAATTCTTATTAGCTACGCGATATCGGAAACAAAAGCAGTGCTTAACAAAAGTTCCTGTAAGCTTGCGCTGACAAAGATGTCTCTCTATTCGCGATCACATTGTATTGTTTGTACATTCATAATTCTTATTAGCTACGCGATATCGGAAACAAAAGCAGTGCTTAACATTCGTGGAAAATATCTCTCATTGTATTTGCTTCCAGATTGACATCAATATCCCAGCCTTATGTTGTTTAGCGATTCTAGATTATTGATTTAATAAGTTATCATGAAATTTTGAAGCCTACCTCTAATATACCCAGAAAAGCACTACAAATATGAAGAGTTTAATATTGATTGCAGTACTCTCAAGTTCATTTTGATGAACTCTTGAACGAAAGAGCACTTGCACAAACATAGGCCAGCATATATTTACCTTGTTGTTCAATAATAGAAAAGTAAAATCTATTCAAGCATGTTCTGTTCAACTCCAGCATAGCCTTGCTTTCCTCGGTCATTTCCCAGACCTCTGTCGCCGTAAGAGGCTATAACATTTTCTAATGGCCTCCTAACTTGTCTCGAAAGACCCGTCGAAAACTTGATCAAGTACTCTTATCGGAGAGTGGAGCATGAATGCGAAGAGCTCTGTGGGAACTAAGGGATGCAGGACTATTAAACATATTGGCGCTTCAATGAAATCCGGTTAATAGTTGTATTTTGAATATTCAAATCTGTTCATGACATTCCTAAAAGAAAAACAAATCGATGAAGGATCGCCTTTCATTTTGATTTGTTTGGTGTTTCCAATATCCTTGTTAAAAATGCGATTTGTTCGTCAGTTATTGTCAAAGTACTCGTAATAAAACATGTGTCTGAATATATTTTGATAGCCCTCATAGTGTTGACCATGTTCTTCTATCACAAAATAACTGTTCAGGTTAAGGAATTTCTTTCTTCAGGACGCCCCGGTAAAAACGTCGGTGGAAAAATCACACACTGTCCAGTTTCTGGGAATCGCCACACCATTTTCAGGAGTATATTAATTTTATACATCAATAAGTCCCGAATTCTGAACGACGTCGTTGCATAATCATGAATCTAATCGAATATAACGACGGAATTTTTTTTCATAACATGAGGTTCAATATTGACAATGATCCCACTCATACTCGCACGGTGTAGACCGTCGATGGCTTCCACAGAAGAAGTCATACATAACTTATTCATCTTGGTAAAAAATTTAATTCCAATTCACTTAGCTTTCGTAGTGATGTTATCCTGATGAGAGATAAAATAAAAACAAGGTAATTGAGTGTATGTTGGATTTATGAGCATGTTTTGCGAGAAGTATGCAAAGAAATCTGTTTGAGGGGAGAGCCGAAAGTGTTGCAATGAAGAAGCTTTCAATGCCTCGCCTTCCACGACGATTTGTGCTTTTCTCAACAACAGCGCCTTTCTCGACGGCCGGTACTCTTTTCGCCGACTAGTGCCCGCTCGACGATCGGGTTATTACGCCGACAATCGTCTCTTCTCGACGATAGGCGCTCTTCTCGACAACCAGCGTTCTTCTCAACGTCCGGAACCCTTCTCATATGGCACCCTTCACGATTGGCGTAGCTTTTTTCAGGCGACGGCAATTATACTAACCAATTTTAGCGCACCTCATACGACGTCCCTAGGCTCTTCCATTCCGTTTCTGCCATCTCCTACGTTTTCTCGATATGAACATTAGGTTGGCTTAACGAACCATTAAATGAACCATTAGATATAACGAACCATTATATCTGAAACTTGCTAGAACTAGACTTACCAGTTCTGCTTCATAACTGAGCATCACCTCACCCACTCTCTCTCCCATAATTAGCACTGAAAGGCATATCAGATCACAAATATACGAATGGTCCTTCGAATTACTAATTAACTCGTACATAAATGTCTTTTCAGTTGCGGAAAATTGCTGAGCAGCCACTTCGGTTTCCGCAAAAATTAGTTGCCGTCAGTCGTTAGTTTCATTGCATCCGAGTTGCGGGAGGGAGCAGTATATTCGTGAATGAGTACTCATTGCTGACACGAGTAATCGAACAATTTAAATTTATTTGCGTAATACCGTCCAAACACGATGTTCAAAGTCCCGAAAGCCATAAGACCTTTGAACGATGAGTCACGCCTCGTCTGGATTTCAGCCAATGAACACGCCGGAGAGTGCGTGTTCATTAGCTGAAATCACGAGGAGGCGTGACTCATCGTTCAAAAGTCTTAAGGCTTTCGGGACTTTGAACATCGTGTGCGGACGTTATAAGGCAGGCCTCCTTCACGTCGCAGACTGACTTCATCGTGACCGAATTTATTCAACGTTGACGTCCATGAAATCAGAAAAAATTGTCTAAATATTTTTAAATGAACGACATTAAATGTGAACAATTACAGTTACATGAATCATTTAAAAAAAAAGATGTTAAGGGCGTGTAGTATGTAACTTTGCAAGCCTCTTTATCAGCAAGTACGAATGTACATTTTATTTTATTTTTTATATTTAAATTAATGTATACATTACTGAACACGTGTGAAATGGAAATGCATCAAATAAATTACACAATATGTCACTATCTAGCAATCGTTCCGTGACCCAGTGTCAGAGAGTCGGAACGACGATCGGTCAAGAGCTGTTAGGCATGAACAGTGTTTGTTTCGGCTATTCCGGGGTGTACTGCCATGATTTCGGTTTTACAATATTATTCCGATGAACTTCAAGGCGATGGCCAATCTCGTCCTTCAAGAGAGTAAAAATAAAGTAGTTCACTGTGAGGTCTTCGTCTACGGCGCAACACTCCTTCAGTTAGCTTATTTAAAGAGCCCACTGCAGTCATTGACGATCAAAATACGTGTCCTGCTGTAGTCACTCCTAGAACCCCTTGGTACAAGTAGCACAAGCCTCTCGTTTTTGACATGCGCAGCCTGGGATTGAGCAGATGGAAGGAGTGGATGACTGGTCGATTTTGGGTACTGTCACCGATGCATTCGTTAAACGAATTTTATTTGTGCTAGATGACTGACTCGAAATGTTCACTTGGCCAATAAATTTGAATAAATGATACAACAACTCCTGAAGACAGTTATGAAGCATGAAATACTCCC
>SDVV010024284.1:0-12612 GCA_016164225.1 Gammarus roeselii
GGAGTGGTGTGGAGTGGTGTGGAGTGGTGTGGAGTGGTGTGGAGTGGTTGGAGTGGTGTGGAGTGGTGTGGAGTGGTGTGGATTGGTGTGGAGTAGTGTGGAGTGGTGTGGAGTGGTGTGGATTGGTGTGGAGTGATATGGAGTGGGGTGGAGTGGTGTGAAGTGTTGTAAAGTGGAGTTGAGTGGTGTGGAGTAGTCAGTTTTTAACTAGAGTCTGATAGAATAATTATTCACTCGACTGGATATTCAGACCACATTTAATTTATTTTATAATGAGAAACAGTTCATGTAGGGATTGATTTTACTGTGATGAATACAAAGAGGAGAATTGACTACAGCTAAAAGTATGTAACTCGAAATAAAACCAACCGGCTGACGCAAGTGATCAAACACTGCATACAACCGGTAAGTACAATGAAGCTTTATGATGACACTAAACATTCACTTCTAAGCCAGAAAGCACTCGGTAGGAGGATTTTTGTTACATATTCTGTGAAGCATCTCGCAAAAACGTTGACATCCATCCGCATTATTGTTCTTTAAAGCTGAAACACCTCAGGTAAGCGGAACATCAAAAAGTCCTGAACGAGCATTGCAATACCGTGAGAATAAAGGTTTTAGACGATAATTTATGGATATATGTACGTGAGGATTGTTTCAGCCTGCGCCATATGTATTAACTCTGCAGAGGATCAGGCTTCTAGTGGTGATGAGCAAACCACAGCAACAAAATTGTGCATGCAACTAGCTTCATCACTTCATAATTATTGAAATAATTAGGTCTATTGACATAAATATTTATTATTTCGAAATACTAAGAACTTACACATCTCAATGAAATTAACATTATATCTTCGTTTAAATCATCTTAGTTAAATAATCTGGTTATACAACTAAATTAAGATTATCACGTAATGTATCTTGCTAGGCTAAATTGTTTACACTTCCCCAATAATAAAGAACATCACGTAATAGAGCTCGGATTCAATAATGTCCGACGATCAAGGACAGTTTTCTATTCTCCGAGAAGGTGTGCTTCACGTTACACGGGAACAGGAGTGTCGATAATTTTGTCGTGAACTCTTGCGCCCCATCCACGAAGATTGCTCTGTCATGTTCCTTGTCAGAAGCGCTTTGCTTGTATTGATTGTCGCAGTTTTTGTCGTAGTCGTATTTCTCTCCGATCACTGTAGGCAAGAAGCCAATAATATTTACATTACAGTGCACGGTGACTGTGTTCCATAAAATGGCAAACCGTATCACTTGTTGAGATCCTCATTATTGCAAATCATACAGGCCAGAAATCATTTTTTTTTGAAAGGCTTGGGTGTGTGATCGCGCAAGTATCAATAATTGCGGTAAATGTTCTGGGTACAATTAGAACAGTGATGATATTAGAAAAAAAAAAATGTCAATTCTCTATTTTGCCATCTCGAATTGTGAGTGTCAACAGCCCGGATGCGAAATGTCATTCATTCGGTGCGTCAAGTTGGTGGATATTCAACCTCTCCTTAGAAGTGACTCCCTTCTGAAGATGAAGTTTGTAGCTTCGAGGCTGCCCGTTGAGAGAGAGGCGTTCATAAATGGGCCAATTCCTGCTCATTGCCATCGTGTGATAATGAAGGCAGCTAGAGCAAGCTGAAAATTATGACGGTCAATCAATTGTTCTAAGCGCAACGCACATCATTGACTGGAAGTAAGCTATGCTCTGCTTTAGAAAATTAACTAAGGGATTTTTCTATTAAGAAAATCTAATCTTCGATTCGTTGTTATATCGTGTCATTTATTTAAAGGCAATTAAGATATTTTTTTCAATCAATATGTATTAAAAATTCTTCAATTTGGAGAAAATCTTGTAATCAAAACGAAACATATTTTCTTTCTCAAAATAGTTTCCCCGTGTAGCGTCTTAACTGCAACTCCAGCTCGCTAATATGTTGAATATTGTAGACGTAATACAGGTTTCAATTCCGCTTGAGATGACAGAAGAATGTGAGTGGATTTCCGGGTAAAAACGAACACACATAATCATAATGTTGAAATGACATTTACGTAAATGTCAAGTGATAGATGTTGTCGACGTCGGGTCATTATTAGGGTAAAATATGGGAGTTGCCTGTTCGGCCATAACGCTCAGGCAACAGCTACGAAGGGAGGCGGAAGAGACTGAACGGCAAATCTCATTGCAGCCGAAGACTATTGTTCATATTGAAACAAGATTCGAAGAACAAGAAGATTCTAAAACATCATCAAGACGGTATTCAAAAGCCGGGTATGTAAAGGTTGTTTTTTTTCTAGTACATGAATATGACAGGAATAAATTGCTTGTTAAACTTTGCCTCAATATGTCAGGCTGGGAAAGGAGGTAATTAACGGTTACATGAGCACTGGGCGAGGCTGACGGAGACAGAGCGGGTCGTGTGGAGATGAGATAAAATAATCTATAGAGCGGGTGCATAGAGATCTTCTAACGAGGGGGGATACTATCTGAGGGCATCAACGCATGCAACAAAGTGCTCGCTAGTGTATTACACCTCATCATTTAGGAATCTTATCTTCCAGCAGAACTAGTCATGTTTTACGAACATAGTTAAGTTGTTAGTAGAATGTTTATAAAAACAATAAGCTCAATTCTTCACCTAGATTAAATTAAACGAGAAATATAGTAGGGATAAGTCTTTTGGAAGTTGTTGAGTTACCTATTTGTCCACTTATGGATTACACATTGTTGACACAGGCTGAGTCTCAATCAACGGATCCCGTGTTTCAGAACATAAACTATTACCGTTCATGGCCCATGGCTGTGCTAGCCTTCTTGCTAGACTTCTGAGCGTTTACGACTCAATTAGTTGGTGTCCTGATGAAATTGGGGGCCCACAGTTCTGCAAATAAAATATCGAATCGAAAAATTATAGAATGCTAATGTCACAGGCGTTGTGTTTCAAAGAAGCTTTCAAGCTGGATTTACCTATTATTACCAAGTGACCACTTCCTGGATTGGAGTGAGGTAGTCCTATGATTGTTGGACGTCCAAGGTTGTCGGACTTGAAGGACCTCACATGTTATAGTGAACCATCTGGCGCCGGACCAGGGTATGCACCTTACCGTATCGTTACGAGATATATACAACCTTTTGGGTATGTTTAGTGATCTATTGCTGGCATAACTACATTATTGTTCAGAGGGTGAGAAAGGAAGCAGTTTCTAAAATTCACAGTTGAAAACGTAATCTTAAAACGACCCGCAATAAATCAAAGCCGTGCCCAGCTTTGTCTCTGGCACGTGCGTCAGAAGGAAGATAAACTGGCTTGACTCGCAGTGATAACAATCATGCCAAGGTACTAAGACGGTTCCGCTTTAACCATTGCCTCTTCTGGCACCATTATGCACGCACCAAATAAGGGAACTCGGAAAGTAATGTCCGACGCACAGGGACAGTTTCTATTCTCCGCGGGAGGTATGCGACACCAATAGATGCACCATTTGTTGAAATAGCTGGACAAACATTAGGAGTTATTATGATAATGTCCAACATAGTCTTAATATCACAGTTAGCATGTGGCTATTTTACGACTGTTCAGTAACTTTAATAATAGTTTAATATTTAGCAATATTAAACTATTCGACGGTCAGCTAAGTTTCCTTAGAAATATTGATGTAATTTCTACATAAATTCGATCACTTTCAAATTAGAATCAATGACAGGGAGATATTAACTATGTTGACAGATTCGTACGCATAAGTTTGCATTTATATGCTGCGAATCATATTCAACCATTCATTTTTTTTCAAAGATCCAGCAAGGTTGTTCCAAGGTGCATATACTAGTGATAAAACTATTTCATTGCAATTATACCGACGAACTACGTTTGACTGTTGATTGAAAACAAGGTATTCTCCTATTACCTTACAATGATATATGCATTATCGTCGCATTTTCTCTGTAACGATCATTGAATGAAAATCAATTATACATTACTTTATATAATGCGGGTCAGACTACGTTTGATCGAAATCTGTTCGCTGTTCATCCTGATGCTCTTGCTTTATCCGGCAATTTATACTCCAATTATGAAAAAAGGTCGCCATTCAACACTGTACACCACTTTATAGGACATGCCGGAAACGTAAAACATCTACTCAATCAATGAATACAATTCTCTGAGCAATTGAAGTTGGACTAGATGTCATGCCATCAACATTATATTATTGTTGTCATTTTTCCAGCATAAAATGCACTCAATACCGTGTCAGTATTTTACGGTGCCAATACTATTCCGTTATGTTGTGGGAGGAAAATTAAAATAACAGTTGAAAAAATGAGCCGGGATTACATTTGCCTCTGATGAGGGCTGTTGCGGATGAGGCTCACACTGGCCCTCTACGCTGAGATAGCTGGTGAGTAGAAATAACTTGTTTTTGATCAGTTTTGAATAGATGTGACTTGGTGTGTCGTCAGAGATGAGCATAATCGTGATCCTGATGATCAAGATCAAGATAAAATCTTAATCTTGGGAAACATCTTCATTCAGTGATTGTGATCTTGATCAAAGGTCACTTTTATTTCAGTGATTTTGATAATCAAGATTACTAGTCCTTCGCGGGAAATATGCTATTCATGCCATATTTGAAGTGACATATCTTGTTTAGTCATATTGATTACCATGTGCATCAATGAAGAAAAAACTGAAACTGAAAATATTCCTTTCCAGAAAAATTAACAATTACATGCAGAATATCACAAATTAACATGTTCTCATTTCTGAAACATAATCGAACGGTTAATAGAAAAAAATGATCACATTGAAATCTAACGACAACCTCTGAATTATAATATGACAACGAAAAAACACATCATACCTTTAAATTTTACTCTTCAAGTAGCTCAGGGGAAGTGACTCGGACACAGACTTGGCATGTCGTCGAATAGAATTCGACTGCATGGCGGATATTTAAATTGCAAGGCTGCAAGGTTCCTCCTGTCAATGCACACTTTCATTGCAGTATTTGTAAGCCACAGAGATTGAGCGTGTCTGATAAAGGTGAGCATGCATTGAATGATCGGCGATGAGTGAAGGTTTTGTGAGATGGGCAAGTTTGTTTTCGTCGTCATTGCAATGGACACCTTTTTTTGAATTGGCAGATTCCTGGCTGAACGGCACCGACTCGCTAGTCACTGGTGAGCCATCGTGACGTGTGGCTATATTGTGCAGTCGCACACCTCACCCCACTTTTTAAAATGCAGTTGGTGTGGTTGTTTAACCCTAGTTCCTTCTGCGGCCTAGAAGTCACGATCGGCGCACAGCCTGAGAGCCTGGATATCCACCGACATGAATTTGTTGAGAATGTTACGACAGGAGCAGGCCCCTATATTGAGCCTATACCCTTGATACATTTGAAATCTGGTGGGCGCTCACGTAAATCACACGCCGAATCACACACCGATAATGGTTGAGCCTGCCATGGGCAATAACTGAGCACGACCTCATGACGTACTCGACCGTATCGGGCCCACCTCGACTCCGCAGGCACATATTTGGAAGGAGCGTTCCCCAGTGTACATTGGTATGAGATAAAGACCATGTTAAACCTGCAAATTAGCTTAGTTAGATGAACCCTGTCACTTCTGAGCAGCCCCAACTACTCAACGTCCACTCCCGGTGGAGGACTCTGTAGAACCATGTCGGTTCTATGATCAGCCACAGATAGTTCATATGTGATCAAGTGGACCAAGAAACACTTCACCGGACTAGTTTTATTTGTTAATATGATCCGCATATATTCTGAAATTGTTTACTTTTATAAAGTGGCATCTAATGGTTACAATGTTGGGCGCAGTCATCTCCTTTTTTATTTCTGTTCTAATTACTTCATTCAACTTGTTCCTAACAGATATTTGATGTTAGATAATTTATTCCTGGAATGAAACGCGCATCGGAGTCTTGTTTGCCTGTTGTTGATTATTGATCTGATAACTTTGATCAGCTGGTGTTGCTGCAAACAAAAGTTTTTCCGATATAAAAATTCTATAATCTGAAGTGGTCAAATTTGAATAACTGGTGTTGCTGAAAGGTAACGTGTCCTTGTTTCAAGGAGCCCCAAAAAGAATCTCAACTCGTACGTCTTCCTCAAACCGTCACTCACCTGAACGTAGTTCATTGGGGTAATTGTGAAGTCCTTTCCAATTTAATAGGATCTTTATTTAAAAAACGAAATAATATAAATGTTAAGTAGCTCATGCAAAAAAAAGAACAGGTTTGAATTTATTCACTTTCGTCTGACGAAGTTTTGTGGGCCAAGTATGATGTGATTCCTATTGTATGATATTATATCCTCTGACAAAAATGTGATATGTAAACACTAAACTGAGGTTGGTAAACATGAACACGAAGATTTGGAAAATATTATCTTTGTTTTTCCCTTACGTTTCAGTTAGTATAGACGATGATATCAATAACTACTCCCATGATTTCAACGTATTACTGGTAACCCAAGTGATTGATAATGAACAAAAAGATTTTTAACCACGTTTTCAGACGAATGCTGTCCTCCAGTCGTTTGTATCACCTGGCCGAACAAGTTCATTTATTGTAAGCAGCCTATAAATATGATGACATGCTTTTGTCATAATAAATATGTTACGGGTGAACATTTTCAACAGCCAGCGACGGTGTAATCTGTAGTGTGAGTGAATATTTTATTGCAATCATACGCTGGTAGCACGCGCCCTATCCAAGTGTACCAATGCTGTCAACTGAAATGTTCACCATGTGTTTTCTAAGCAGTTTGATATTTACTGGTACGGATATTAAAGTGAAGATTATATAGGAACAATTTTCTAACGTATAATCAATACGGCTTCTATACTGGTAGAAATGTCAAACAGGCATGTAAACACTAAATGAGTTAGAGAGATCAATGATACATTTCAATGCTATTTACCAAGGTACCTCAATGGTCGATCATTGAACCCTCACCATACCACATTTATCGAAGTATTTTCACTGGGTAATTGGCCCTTCTCTACTAGGAGATACCTACTTGTTGAATTGCCTTTGGAAGTTGCCCACTCTATAGCTCAATCTACTACCTAGTGAGAATGTGACAAGAAACGCTAATTGGGTCGTCCTTACCGCAAGTCATTTTGGTCCATACCACGCATAGATTGATGATTTCTTAGTTATAGCCTCCTATTCCATGCAGAAGGCGTGAGTGAAGTCAGTTACTGAGATCATCCAATGTCTGCATGAATTTAGATGTCTTATTAGGCCTAAAATTTTCTGTCTTTCTCCATCACAATCGGTAATCGGCATCTGCAACTCGAATTCTTCTTTTCGGACCGGTTCGAACAATCCAGAGACAGGTTTCATAGGCCTACGCACATGAGCTCACGGCTCGTTCTTCTCATTATTATTACTGGCTTCTGTTACTCAAAATCAGGACACTCCATTTGTTTTTCGGTCTTGGCACATCATCCCCTTTTGCCACCCCACTGGAGGTCTCAATCCCCAAGTGTCGTTTCTCAGTGTTGGCTAAGAGATCGTATACCGTCCCTGCTTCCCTCCGTCAACACCCGTACTCGAAATGCCTTTGAACGAATGTCTCGGACACGGGCGGCCGGCCGCAATGTAGTCTGGACTGTACCAGCTTCGAAGTTCGGACCTCCGTTCACAATGTTTCTCATACAAATACACTTAAAGAGGCTCGTTACCGGGCATTTTCCACTTTACCACATTCTTCGTTTCTCTAAGTAAGCCACTGCACCTTGTAACGTAGGGTGTTGTTCTTGAACAGACCCAAGTGCGGCTCCTTGTGTTGTGGATCAGTTCTCGACTACACCTAACATTTACTTTGCT
This sequence comes from Gammarus roeselii, assembly GCA_016164225.1. Taxonomy (NCBI): domain Eukaryota; kingdom Metazoa; phylum Arthropoda; class Malacostraca; order Amphipoda; family Gammaridae; genus Gammarus; species Gammarus roeselii. The sequence goes on from SDVV010024284.1 coordinate 7,857, forward strand.
TCTATGCAGGGCGAACCTAGACTTCTAGGTCTTCCATGAAACATGTTCAGTTAATCTACAGACGAACGTACTCCCTCGCGGACGTTGGTCTCTAGATTAATAGCAATGGGTCCGGTATTCTTTGTTCATAAATAGGGATCTGCTAACCAGGCGCCATTAGGCCTGCATTGTTTTCCTGTCACAGTAAAGTCACCCGTTCCCAAATAATCTTCCCCAATCCTGTGTTTTCTCGTATCAGGAGTCTATTGTAGGTACTCATATCTTGTGACACGAGAGCCTTCTATTATCATCATATTCTCTCCCCTCATGCGTATCGTCGCCAGCCGAACTTCTCGGAGTGGTCGCTTCCCTTTCTCCAGTCGGCTCGTGCACTAAACGAAAATCGGAGACTCTTCCCGAGAATCCTGCTGCCAACTTTGCGACATCGACGGTGAGCTTCTTCTCTAGGGGCTCTGGCCTTTGCCGAATGGTTTGCTCTCCTCTGCTCTCACGTCCCAAGTCTCAGCTCCATTGAGCACATTGGGACAACAACGCCCTCATACAGCCCTTTCTTAGCTTCCATCCCCTACGTCCTACAGTCCTTAGGGATTTTATGAAATGGTTCGCCGACAAGTCACACTTAATTTTGGGTTCCTGCGGTCCACTTTTCCTTCGTCCCGGCTCTGTTCATCGACAGCCGCTCTTCCAATCAGAGATTCCATACAAGCGCGAACATTTACTTGTCAATGATCCAGATAATTATCATACCATATATATCAAAATGGTAATCAAATTGCATACTAAGTGCTTATTGGAACACCAAGTTTAAAAACTTCAAATACCAATGCTGATTTCAATATCTAGACAAACTCATGTCAGAAATGGGGATCAAAAATAAATGAGTCTTCCGTTAACCGCCATGTTGATTGAGTTGAGATATCTTAATTTCGAAACCCCCAATAAGCAGCATTGTTATTGCCGGGACAATTTTGAATGAAACTTCCCGAGAAGTTTCATGCCCCAATTTCGTCGCCTGATGATACGCATCATCAACGGATCAGTTGACTAATCAATCATACAGATACAGATACAGACACTTGGCCGCATCCCCCAAAAAGGGGGGTGGCCAACGGCAAGGCGCACCTCACACCATCACACTCACACAACTTAGCCCTTTTGTGCTAAAGGGTCCGGCCGGTAGCCCCTCAACTAACACTCTGTGTCCCGAATGCACCGAGGAACCGTCGTCAGCAGCAGGGCCCGACAATTTTCACTGGTTTACCCCCGCCGCGTCATAATGGCCGGGCCCCCCCCCACCCACGACCATCCCGGCAGCGGGATGCCAAGGGCGGGAAAGCACTTCAGAGCAGCGTCAAAATCAACCATTCACAACCATTCTCCACTCACGCCTGTTCATTGCACGCTCTCTCGCCACCTCCACATTCATGTCTCTTCTTCCCAACGCCTAATCAATCATACAGAAACTTTATGCAAGTCAATCTGGTCATATTTCAAATAGTATCCACTGTACTTACCAAAATATTGCATAGCAAGTGAACGTTTACAAATATTATGATTATCTCCTAGCTATTTTGAGAGACAAAAAATATTAGGCCCCAATTATTCTGTAAAAGACAAAAATCAAGATAGAAAATCAGTGAGATGGGTAACGGTCAGAGTGATGTAGATGGTGCAATTCAGTTTTAATTATTCGTATTTTGATTACCATGACTTGCTAGTCAAATCACAATATAACAATGTTGAAGTTAAAAATTGGTCATCATTGAAGACAGAGTTGCATCAAGATATTAAACCGATATTAGTGAAAAAATAAGCAACACTGATGCAACATGTTCAGTTTTATAGAACTCATTTTAGAACTCATTTATTGCTCATTTAGAACTCATTTATTGCTCGATGATTTATTTTGGATTTCATTTGGATTTCATTATTAGTCCATAATAATGAAATCCCTTATCTGAATCATCCAGATCTGTGCTCATTCCCGTTCAAAATATTGGAGAATTTACATCAGATGCCGGGAAGAAATTTACTGGAGATCATAAGAGATTCTATTCAAATCTAGGCCATAACATGCACCAGGTTATCCTACAAAGGATTTCCATAACTGGGGGTGGTATAAGGTGCGGACACGGACAGAACCACCGTCAATTATGTGATGGATGTTTTTGTAACATGTTCAAAAGGACTATCCCTCAGGGCCAGAAATTGAACGTGTGACAATATTTACATCACCTATTGATCTATGTTCCATAAAAAAGCAGACCAGACATGAAAAAAGGACGTCTAACTTTTTGATTTGTACCTTCCATTGTTAATTTATTGTGAATCGACATGAGTTGTCAGCTTTAAAAGACGAGTGTGATAAATTGGTAAGAAAACAGAACGAGATTCGATATTAGTAAACAGCTTCAGTGTTGCACGCCAATTAGGGAGTAAAAGGCAGTGAAGTTGTTAATGGAGCTGCTGCCAAGAGACCCGTTGATTGGGGCTTAACAGGCAGTGGAGAGGTTAACGGAACTGCTGCCGTGAGACACATTGCTTGGGGCTTAGCAGGCAGTGAAGAGGTTAATGGAGCTGCTGCCGCGAGACACGTTGCTTGGGGCTTAACAGGCAGTAAAGAGGTTAATAAAGCTGCTGCCTTGAGACACGTTGCTTGCGGGTTAACAGGCAGTGAAGAGGTTAATGAAGCTGCTGCCGTGAGACACGTAGCTTGCGGGTTAGAAGGCAGTGAAGAGGTTAATGAAGCTGCTGCCGTGAGACTCGTTGCTTGCGGGTTAACAGGCAATGAAGAGGTTAATGAAACTGCTGCCGTGAGACACGTAGCTTGCGGGTTAAAAGGCAGTGAAGAGGTTAATGAAGCTGCTGCCGTGAAACACGTTGCTTGCGGGTTAACAGGCAATGAAGAGGTTAATGAAGCTACTGCCGTCAGACACGTTGCTTGCGGGTTAACATGCAGTGAATAGGTCAATGATGCTGCTGCCGTGAGCCACGATGCTTGCGGGTTAACATGCAGTGAATAGGTCAATGATGCTGCTGCCGTGAGACATGTCGCTTGCGGGTTAACATGCAGTGAAGAGGCTGATGAAGCTGCTGCCGCGAGACAAGTTGTTTGCGGGTTAACATGCAGTGAAGAGGTTAATGAAGCTGCTGCCATGTGACTCGTTGATTAGAGCTTGACAGCCCGTAAACAGGTCAGGGAAGCTGCTGCGGTGTGACACATTGTTTGGTGTATACCTACTTGGGCTCGGGTGTGTAACGATTAAACACGTTGCATCATTGCATGCTTTAGTTAATTGTCTTGTTCTCTCATTTCTTGCACACTTGAATGAGCTCTTATTGCTATTAAACAATAATTGCACCATCCTATGCTTGACTTGATTTTTTATTTCCTATTTTGTTAATAAAAAAAATTATAATGACGGGACAACTAATGGGTATTTATCAGAAATGCATGAAACATCGTTCCAAACAGATTTTTGGTTAAATAACGACATTGAAACGTCGAACAAACTCAACTCACTTTCGTCCGATCCGAACGTTCGCTTTTCCCAACATCTAAACAGCCTTTTTTGGAGATATATATCCAATTCCAATGTAATTCCATACTCGATTACCTTTATTGTTAGTCACCTCAGACGGTGAAAATGTCATTTGAGAAGGATTCTGTAGAGGGGAATTTTTGAATTGGAAGTAGGTATCCATGAGCCTTACATCTTGAGACGTACAACCAGGTGTGCTAACACTGGAACAAGGAGAAAACTCACCCAACCGTGTACATTATCATCAGTGTGCTTCTTGTGTGTGAAGATCCTGCCATGTGATACACCGGTTAGTGTTTGATATTGCAGCTGCTGCCTTGCAACACATTGCTTAGGGCTTGGCCAACAGAGAGCGTTTGAGCAGGTTTTGCAGCAGCTGCCAAGGGACACATTGCTTAGGGCTTGGCCAACAGAGAGCATTTGAGCAGGTTACTGCAGCAGCTGCCATGTGACATAAGCTATAGACTTATCAGGCCCTTAGTTCCTGGCATGTTACAAGTGCTGCTGTCACATGACACATTGGTCATGGTTTTCTAGGGAGTTTTAGCATGATCAGGTTACCTGCTACTGTTTCCGCGCGACATATTGACTAGGGCTTGCCAATCATTGAGGAACTGAACAAGTTACAGCAGCCGTTGCCATGTCACATATCATTTACAGGGTAGCCAGACATTGAACTTCTGAACAGGTTTATACACCGTCGACCAAGAGACACATTCCGTACGGTTTCCTAAAGTTCTGAGATGAAGGATGCGTATAATGTTTCTGCTAATGTTTCGGCAGTAATGTAGATTGCCGATAAGAGGAGGGAGGAGACAAATATGATAGACTCCGACTCTCATTATCATAATTGCCTACTGAGACCGAAAAATTTTAATGTTGAAAAAAATTGTTCCGATGATACATTCTTCGTAGATGACCGAATAACATTTCATATATGCAGTTTTCTGTTTGTAATTGTTACATACAGAAATGACACATACAAAAATATCCAGGGTGAATATATTCAGTTCCTGTTCATTTATTTTCGAATCTCAATCGCAACATTTAGGGTTTCTTAACTATTAGTGCATACGACGTTCATTAACATACGACAATAACATATGTATTTCCAGGGAAACGTGTGACAAACAATGAATGAAATTAGAGGAATAAATTGTTCTCATGGAATCTGGGCTGCAATTTTTAGAATCGATGATGAACAATCGTATATA
>SDVV010024285.1:0-12611 GCA_016164225.1 Gammarus roeselii
GAGCACTTGGGGGATCAGGTTGTAGGAAGGGAACAGGTATATTTCCCTCCACAAATTCCAGTCAGATAGGAAAGAGTCCACTAAAGCCGCTCGCGGGTGAGGAAACGGAGATGAAAAAAGTATGAACGTGTGGTTCCCCGGATTCGCGAAGAGGTCGATTTGCATGGTCCCGCGCAGGTCAGAGAGGCGGGAGAAGCTTTGTGACGTCAGTGTCCATTCCGTTTCTACCGGTAGTAGAAAAATGGACTACCACTATTACTACCGGTAGTAGGCGTGAGAGCTGATCGGCCCACATGTTCTGCGGACCGGGAAGGTAGGTCGAGAGAAGAGAGAGGTGACGGCGCTGAAGGATCAGCAGGTGCTGTGCTCCGAACGTCTGCAACGACGTGGCCTTGCTGGAGCCCAAGTGATTCATCATGGCTACCACCGCTTTGTTGTCGGACAACACGCAAACTGTAGTGTGGTGCCAATGAGCTCGTGCTCCCAGAGCATGTACGATGGCCAGCGATTCCTTCGATGTAACATGTAGATTGCGTTCCACCGGAGACCAGCGGCCGTATGACTGCTGGTCACTGCAGCATACTGCCCCCCAGGCTTCATCCGATGCATCCGTCCACAGGAAGTGCTCAGGTGGGGGCATTACAAACGGGACGGGGAGTGAAGGAAGGTCTCGCTGCTCCAGTGCTGCACTACCCGGCGGTAGGAACTGCTGAGGTGGCAAAGCGTGCGGGACATGGGCAGGGAGCGAGCATGGCGAATGTAGGGTGTGAGGAAGTTCATTGTGCCGAGGAAATTCTGATGCTGTTGGAGCGAGAGGGCTCCGCGAGAACGTATCGCCATGACCTTGTCCCTGCAGCGGTTGACGGGCCGTAAGGTTGAGGCGATGGACCTGGCCTTTCCGTCGAGAATGAACCCCAGGAAGTCGTTCTGCTGGGTGGGTTCCAGAATAGACTTCCCCAGGTGGACGTGGAATCCCAGCTTGAGGAGAAGGTCGCAGGCTGTCTGGGTGTTGCGCCGGCAGTGATGTGCTGTCTGTGCCCAGAGTAGCCGCATCAATCCCTTGCTGGTGGAGTAAGCGAAGGGGTAGCTGCGCGACCGTTGTGAAGATTTTTGGTCCCAGGTCGAGACCAAAAGGGAGGGCCAAAAAAAATACAGTTGGCCTCACAGTTTGGAGGCCAGGAATTTTCGGAACCTGGGGTGAATCGGGATGTGCGGGAAGGCGTCTTTGATATCCAGCTCGGTGAACCAGAGGGGGGGGGCTCCGGCACTGCCCTTATGCGCTTCTGGTGGGACATGCGGAAGGTGGATACCGGGATGTATTTGTTAAGTTTGGAGAGGTCGATCACCAGACAATCTCCTCCAGAGGCCTTGGGGACCGCAAAGATGCGAGAAACAAAGGCCGGTTGTCTGGGCACCGCTTTGACTAAGCCTGCGCGCAGAAAATCCGAAACGAGAGGTTCTAGAATGTCCTCGCGTTGTTAGTGAGAGACAGTGTAATCGAGTTGAGTGGGTCGTGGCGTTCACTTCTAGGAGAGGCCTGTGAAAAGAATGCGTTTGACCAAAGGTGTGGACTCGGTCTAGTGTGCGAGGCGGTTCCTGTGGGTGGCCGGCAGAACGTCATAATTTTTGGAAGGGGGCGGTCCTGTCGTGTATGGTTACTTGTGGGCTGCGAGCGAAAGGGGGTGGATCGTGTGTGTGCCAAGGTTCCCAGATCTCCTCCGCGACCTCCCCTCCTAGGAAAATCCTGAGTGCGACATCTTTCCGGTGTTGCGGGGGTCTCAGAGTAACCGATAGTGCGTGGGCAACGAAACCTGAGGTGGAGGGGTCCATAAAGGAGAGGACCTCTGTCCTGCTACGGATGGTGTCCATCGCCTGGGTAGCCTGTAAGATCGCCTCGTCGGTGAATAGTTGTACCGACCCTGCTAGAAGGGCTGTTCGGACGGATTCCGGTGCCAACTTGTCCAGCGCCTGACGCCGAACCTGGTATCTCCACTGCGCCGCATCGAACATGGATCCCGACAATAGCTTGTGAACGGAGCCTGTGGTGAGCTCCGACCGACAACGCAGTGAGTGCAGGGTAATTGGCGTACCATCGGTTAGGACGGGAGTCCGGATGCATTCGAGAATCCCCGGCAGTGATGCGCTGAGGATGTAGATACGCAGGTTTCAAGCAACTTGAGTGCGGAGTTGGAAATCCTTGGTTCATGCCTCTGATAATGGAAGCAACTTCTATTACTACTTTATTGCGAAGGTTGTCAAGATGATATTTTGTTTTTTTTTCGTCTTCACCGGGGGCCTTTTGTTCTAGTGATTTGATCATTTTCTTGATTTCCGGCACCGTTACATGCCTTTGAGCTGGACCGGGAAAGCGATCTTGTCCTTTGTGGGTTCGAAGTGAGTCTTCGTGGAAAGGATTGAAGCAGTCGCGAATTTCATCAGGACCCTGACGACGAGGCAGTGTGCTGTGAGCGCAAAGTGCGCGTTCGACCAAGTGTCGAGGTCTCTTGGGGCCGAACAGGTGGGCAGGGTGGAATTGATTTTCCCGATGAGTTCGGGTAGTGCATTAGGGATACGTTCCAGAACGAACAAACCGTCCTCTCTGACGGTCACTCCCCGATGGGAGGGTTGCTCGACCGCAAATACACTCTTGAGAAGTTGGAGCGAGAGCTTTTACGAACTCGCTGGTGGCAGAAAAGAAGTGGACTTCCGGACGAGTAGCCGGACCGCGGCGCTGGTTAAGTCCACCGGGGAGAAAACGAAGTTAGAGCCCCTCATATGAACTTTGATGCGATTGTTGGGTGGTTCCGTGATGTAGACTACATAGTCGCAGGTCACCAAACCCTGTTTGTATGTCGTGCTGAGGCGAGGTACATACCGCCTCTCCTCCGGGGAAGTGGGAGGGGTGAGGGGCGGGGTTCCGTCGTCGAGGAGCTCCCCTGGAGGGTTCCTGGGTACCGTCCAGAAGCTGGGGGTTGTGAGGGTACCGGAAGGGTTTGGTGCCGTGAACGCGGTCTATCCGCCTCCGGCAAGGGTGTGCGCTGCGAGTCGGGACAAGGCGAGGGTGTTGGCGAGTGGTGGGAGGATGGGGAATATAGCGATGGGAGGAGGGATCGAAGACTGCCCCTTCGGCCTCCTCTTCCTCGCCCTGACTGTAGTAGGGTTTCTCCTCGTACTCCTCGTTGCCTTCCCCTTCGTGATCTCGACCTTCCATATTGTGGAACTTGGCCTCTATATCGCTGGAAAGGGACTGGAGGCGAGCCTCAAATCGGTCTTCGAGAGAACCGAAATCTAAAAGCACCTTGTCGAGCTTCATGGCCAAGGCTGAGCCAGGGGGTGCGGGCGTTGGGACGTCTTCGTTTTAGGGCGGGACTAGAAGGGAGCGAGTGGTCCATCGTGGGGGCTGAGCAGGGCCGCGGTCGACATTTCCGTACGTGCCGGTGTGCGGGCCTGAGCGGACGTCAGAGTCGCCTCAGTTATGTTGTCACCCATGATAAAAGACTCCGAACCGTGGGGAGAAGAGATGGGGGGAAATGTCTTGAGTAATGTTGTGGCTCCCTCGTCCTATGTAGTCCGCATAGACACTGCCAGCAGGCCCGGATCCCCAGCGGTGTACTCCAGCTGCGAGTGAAACCCCTCCTGATTGGGTGACAGTATGTCCCGTGTGCTGTCGTCCTGAAAGAGGAAGTGCGTCCCGAGATCGTCGAGGTGAGCGCGCCCTCTGTCGAGCATCTGTGACCCGGAGGCAAGAGTAGGGCCGGCTCGTTGGGGGTGGGACTGTGAAGAGGGGCCGTTCGTGTGAGCAGGGCTATCTCTGTTAAAGCCCTTCGACATTTGGGGGAAAAGGCGACTTGTGCCACCCGCTGCCGTGCTGTCCTCCTTTGTCTGCCGTTTGTTCCTATTCTCCGAGTAGCGAGGAGGATTGCGTTGCGTGCCCAGGTGGCGGGAGTCAGGGTGCAAAAATTGTCTTTGTCCGACGTGACGTTGCCTGTGTATCTCCGTCGCATGGACCGATACCTATTCAGGAAAACCTCGGAAGCCGCACTGCATGGGGCCGCTTTCATGACTGATAGGCAGAAAGCGCACTCTGCTGCCCTATACACGTGCCCCGTGAAGCAGCTGGAGTATTTCAGGCAAGTGGTATGGAGGTCGTTTTTGGGCAGAGGATAGGCACATTGAGAGCAGGTGGACCGTGAAGCCGATGGGTTTTGGGCATGAGCTTTCCTGTGGCTTGCTTTCCCGACGTGGGGAGCATTGTCGGCATATAAGTCGGATGTGACTATCATACGAGAGTATGGTTGTGAGGCAATATTGCCTCACATTTTGTGTACTTATAATGTCCGCCAAGTTCACGTCTGTCAACAAATTTGGGTGGCTGCAAAAATTTCCGTGTCGACCAAAGTTTGTCGACAAAAGTTTGTCAAGAAAAAATTGTAACTGCAAATTTTTGTGGCAACAAATTTTACTGTCAACAAAATTTATTTTGTACATTTTCGTGTCAATAAAAAATTTTGTGTTGACAAAAGTTTATAGCAAAAAATTTTTGTGTTGACAAATTTTTTTGCGTCAACAAAATTTTTGGGTGACAAATTTTTTGTCAACAAATTTTTCTGTCGACAAATTTTGATGTCAACAAATTTTGGTGTCAACAAATTTTGGTGTAGACAAATTTTGGTGTCAACAAATTTCGGTGTCAACAAATTTCGGTGTAGACAAATTTTGGTGTTGACTAATCTTTGGGTGTCGATAATTTTTTGGTGTCAATAAATTTTTGATGTCCACAAATTTTTGGTGTCTACAAATATTTTGACATTATTTTTGTCGACAAATTTCTTTTGTCGACATTTTTTTTAGACAAATTATTTTTTGTCAACATTTGTGTCGACAAATTCGTGTCGACAAATTTGTGTCGACAAATTTTTGTGTCTGCAAAATTTTTGTGTAAGCAAGATTTTTGTGTAGACAAAATTTGTGTGTTGACAAATTTTTTCTGTCGACAAATTTTTCGTGTTGACAATTTTTTTGTGTCGACAAATTTATGTGCCGACAAATTTATGTGTCGACAAATTTTGTGTTTGTCAACAAATTTGTGTGCCGGCAAATTTTCTTATTTTGAACATTTATGTTGACAAATTTATGTGTCAACAAGTTTTGCCTGTCGACAAATTTGTAAGTTGACATATTTGTGTGTCAACAAATATCTGTGTAGACAAATTTGTGTGTCGGCAGAATTTTTGTGTCGACAAATTTTGCGTGTCAACATATTTATTTGTATATTCAGTACGGTTGGCAATTTGCCAACCCCATCTGTGGCTCTAGGTGCAGCGGAGCACCAATCCACTGCCCAGATGGGCCGCCCCGTACCAAATCTTACCTATAAAATAGGTGCCGAGGTCCTATCGACTTGGTGCGGCGGGATGCTGTTAGCTGGTCAGTGCCGGTGTGCGCCTGTCGAGGCGCACTCCGATGATGATGAGTCGTGATAAGGTGCGAGTAGTAGAGAACACAGAGAAGAAAAAAAAGGAGTGAAAGGAAATCAGTAGGAGGAATGAAAGAATCGCTCGGAGCGACATCTATAGGATGATACTTTCGACGTATATAATTTATCGCGATGCTATGCTAAACTAAAAATTGATCATCGGATCACTGCATTTGAAAAATACTGTTATAACCGTAGTCTATTAGCGGCCTACTTTATTTTTTGTCTGGCTTGTTGGGCGCACATTGTCGGACAGATGAAATACAGACTACTCACACACGCCAGTGGATTTGTCTCTCATCAGACTGTCGTGCACATATCCATAGGTCCGCATTATTTTATTTTTGCAGGGCTTGTCGGTTTCAGACTGACAAACAGACATAAAAAATGATAAATTAATTCTTTGGAGGACAGATGCCCAATGTTCTATGATAATTTTATAGCTTAATAAATTGGGTTTTGTTGAGGTAATTGTGCCAGTCGTAGACTAAGTTGAAAATAATATCTGTTCTTTTCGGTTTCGGAGAAGCATGAGTCTGAGACTCATTCGAGGAAATATGTCTTTCAATATTGTTTTCCAGATATTGAAAGCTCGGCTGTACAAAGAGACATTAATTGGAGGTAGTTCAGCTAAATTATTAACGTTTTAGGTGGAGACGTGTTCTCTGTAAGTGGTGTTGGTTATTAGTCTAGCTACCTTGTTCTGAATGATTTGCATGCGTTTTAGTTGTGATTTGCTAGCTGTGTGCAGAGGAACCGGTGGATATTCAAGTGTAGATTTTACAAGTGCGTGATACAGATTTTTTTTTTTATCATACAAGGATAATTTTCTGAAGCGGTGGTGTTTTTAGTGGAATTTTTGCTGAGTTTATTATATTTGTAATGTGATGAGTGAATTCATTTTGTATAACTGTAAATTCGAAAACTTTTCCTTCAGTTGTGAATTTGTACGTGTTATGGCCTACTTTGATTTTCTGTTTTTTTCCTGCCGAACGGGATGATTTGGAATTCGGTCGATTTCGTCTTTATTTTATCGGTTGGTTTCAAATGAGTTTGCTTTTTCGATTTCTCTTGCTGTTGTTCTTGCTAACATCTAACATCCTCTCCGAGTCTGGACAGGCCACGATCTGCGTGATGTCATCGGCGTATGTTAGGTTTAGGCTTTGACCATCTGCGGATGATGTATCGTGCGTATAAAAATTGAACAGTGTAGGGGACAGGCAGCCCCCCTGGGAAACACCACTCTCCATACCAAATTCGATTCCTACATAGTCTCCAATTCTTATTTATGCTTTCCTGTAGCTCAAGTAGTTATTGATGAGTCGAATCGAAAAATCGGGTAACTTAATAATCATCATTTTGTGGATCAGGCCGCGGTGCCATACTTTGTCAAAAACTCTGCTAATGTTTCACAAGACTAGGTTTATTTTTAATCCATTTGCTTTTTCTAGAGCTAGCTGTTCGTAGAGCATTGCGGTTGCGGTCCCTGTTCCTCGATGCGGTCGAAAGCCGCGTTGGTTCTCGTTGTGTATCGGTAGCTGGTCAAGGTGTTTTGATTTGATTTGGGTCAAGGTGTTCATGAGTCTATTGTTGACGATTTTTTCTACTATTTTTTTGGGAGGCTTAGTAATGAAATTGGTCTATAATTGATGTGCTGTAGAGGGGAATGATTTACTTTAGGAATGAATATCATGATTGAGGTTTTCCAAACAGAGGGGAAATGACCGGTTGAAAGCACAGCGTTTACAGTTTTCATGAAGTTAGTAAGCATTTTATTGGGAAGGTTGTCAAGATGATATTTTGTTATTCCGTTTTCACCGAGCGCCTCTTGTTCTAGCGATTTGATAATTTTCTTGATTTCCGGCACTGTTACTAAATTTGTTTATGCTTGTAGCTTTAGTAGATCCACTGTGGGATATGGTATGAGTTTGTTTTGGTTTGTTTCTATTTTGCTATTAGCTCATTCATCTGTTACTTGATCCCACAAATGGTTCCTAAGTTTGCAATATTCTACTTGAAGTTTATTCCTCAATTTCAGTACTCTCTGAAATTTTGTTGGGGTAAGTCCATTCAGATTGATATCATTGACTATTACAGATACAGATACAGACACTAGGCCGGAATCCCTCAGCAAGGGGGTGGCCGACGGCAAGGCGCACCTCATACTCGCATACACTCACACTCGCACACCTTAGCTCTTTTGCGCAAAAGAGTCCGGCCGGGGACCCCGCAACACACCCTCCGGGTCATGAGTGCGGTTTGAGGTCAGTGTCGGCAGCAGGGCCCGACAGCGTGACTGGTTTGCCCCTGCCGCGGCATGATGACCGGGCCCCCCTCCCGCCCACGACCATCCCGTCTCTCAACGTTATACCTAGGGCAGGATAGCACATCAGGGCAGCGTCGAAACTCATCCGTTCACTACGCCGATCCAATGCACGCTCTCTCGCTACCTCCACACTCACGTCTCTCCTTCCTAACGCCTGCTTCACACCATCCATCCACCAAACTTTGGTCTCCCTCTAGGCCTACGTCCACTCGCCTCTGACTTCAACAGCTTTTTCACCAATCTCAGTTCATCCACCCTCACCATGTGCCCGAACCATCTCAGAACACGCGAACCAACTCTGTCCTCAAACTTCTTCACCATCCCCGTTCTAATGCGAACCACGTCGTTAGTGAATTTCTCTCTCAGCGACACTCTAGCTATGCTCCTCAAACATTTCATCTCGAAAACATTTAATCTTCTTCTCTCCTCTGCTCTCAGCTCAGTTGAGCACAGTTGGCACAATGACACCCTCATACAGCCTTCTGTTTGCTTCCATCCCCAACGTCCTGCAGCTCATTACGCTCATTAGTGCACCCAACACTTTACACCCCTCTTTCACTCGCGACTTCACCTCAGTTTCCACTAATTCAGTCATCTCCACATGAGAGCCCAGATACTTAAAACACTGAACTTCTTCCAACAACTCTCCATTTAGGAGGACACTAATTCTGTTCGCATCGACAGTCCTCGAGCATCTCATTACTTTACTTTTACCCACGTTCACTCGAAGCTTCCCCCTCTCACACACTCTACCAAACTCAGACACTAGCCTACATAGCTTCTCCTCTGAATCCGCAACCAGGGCCGTTTCATCCGCAAATAGCAACTGGCTTGTCTGCCAACTCCGCCCATTCGCTTCCAACAGCTCCAAGCCACGACCCAGCACACTCGCGTTCACCTTCCTGACCACTCCATCCATATAGATATCGAACAGCCAGGGAGACATTACGCAGCCTTGTCTCAGTCCCACTTTCTCTGAGAACCAATCACTCGCCTCGCTTCCCACTCTGACACATGCTCGGCTGCCAACAGAGAAACTCCGCACCGCTTTCAACAAATGTCCGCCTACTCCATACAAACGCAACACCCTCCACAGCGCTTCCCTGTCAATCCTGTCGTATGCCTTCTCCAGATCCACGAAAGCCCAGAACACGTCATTTCCCTCTGCAAGATACTTCTCACATTATAGCCGCTGGATCATTGCTTCGTGAATAATGTTTAGTCGTCTTAAGGTGTGGGTTGTCTTTATATGAGGGATTGTTCTATAGACTGTCTTGGAAACAGGTTGGTTTGCGGCTTCTTGTACGGCTTTCGTTCACCCAGTGGCAAGTTCGCTTACATCTTCTGAAGTGACATTATTTATATTTATTACATCAGTTTTGTTAAGAGTTTCCTGGTACTTGTTCCAATCCGCTTTTTTTTAATCAGGTCTTGGTTTGATTATTACCTGTATGGGGTTTGCACTGATTGTGAAAATTACTGCTAAATGATCGTTTGATGTAGGTGGTCCTGGTTGGGAGAAAAAATTGGGAAACGAATTGTGGTTGCTGATGATGATATCTGGTGAGTAACATAATGTAGGCTCGAATGCCTACGTTAGTCATAGGTGGAGTGCTGTCAGTTACCATTTGTTTTTTTTGCAGTACGTCAAGTACAGTTTTAGCTACTATGTTTGCATAAGTGCATTTGTCCTTCTTATTCTTCTCTTCTTCCTTAGTTTCTCGCTTTGCTTTGATGGCGGCCTTCTTTTCCGGGCATGACATAGCCAATGTCCGATGTGCTCCTCCGCAGTTGAGGCACTTTTTGATATCCGATGTACAGTTTTTGAAACTGTGATCACCTGAGCATTCGGAGAATCTTGTAATGTTAGGGGTTGGGCAGTCTCTGGCGGTGTGTGCTTCCAGCTTGTAGCAGCTGAAACACATAAGCACATCTTTGTATTCCTCTTGTTTGATTTGAGATGGTGAAATTCTCATGTGGAAGAGGAGAAGTCCTCGTTCCAGAACAGTCTGGCCATTTCTATGGTGTGGAATTCTACTTTGAAAATGTGCGTGTTCTGTCCGAATTTGTGAACCTCTGACACCTTCAAATTTGAATTGCAGCGTTGTATTTCTGTTTGGATCTCTTCTTATGATTGGTGAACCACAAATTCATCAACTTGTCGGCAGATTATTGATTGATTGGCCTTGACTTTTGGAGGCAGATTTGCCTCCAGTCCAATTGTTGAGTTTTTGTCTAGCTTCAGTTGTTAGACGAATGTCGATATCGACCTCTCTTTCGGTAAAGGCATTATGCCGCTTCCTACGGCTTTCAGCCCAGTAAGGGGAAGTTTGAGGTGCATTTGAATTAGTTCAAATACTTAAGCACTGTCAAGTGGCTTTCTTGGGTCGGTAACCCAAAGTAGGAGCTTTCCAAATTGAGGCATGTTAAGTTGAGAGGTCCACAGCAGTCCTCCTCCGCGAAATGAATGTCATATGAAATTTCTTAATTTTATACTGCCATTTTTTTGAGATTTCCTGTTTTTGCTTCCATTTTTTTGGGTGAGGGTGACTTTTACGCTAGAAACATTCAGTTATCCTACCTGCCCGCAAAATGATTCTATTCTAGTATTTACAGTGTAGCACTCCAGCTAACAGTCAAGTATTTGACCCGTACATGAGAGCACTTGTACATCCATACTGACATGTTTGTGATAGATGATCATGCAGAATATCTAACAAAACATTCTAACCGAACTGCCTACCTATTCGAAATCCTATTTTGGCCAGAGTGGCCGCTTATTTATCCTCCACACCCGCTGGATCCGCTTATCGCGGGCAAAGAGCGGAGGTGTGCGCAAGTCCTTATAATAAGCTAAAAAGTTTGTGGTCGGGTAGGGGAACTAAGGTCCAGCCAAGTGTTCCTCCCCAACCGCTCCGTCAATTCTCACAGTAGTTAAGCTAGATGCAGAGCTAGCAAGGAGGTGCACCAACCTACTGCTGATGTCTCCGGCTCTCATGTACCACCGGCACATAGTAGCCAACATGTTAAGTCATGTTCCCATCGTTGAGAGGGTGGAGAGCGCCATTCAGATAGTTGACGTAGCCTACGCAAGCCACCAGCGCTCTAACCTAACACCTACTCCTACCAGCGTTGGTGGGTACCACTGTCTTATTCACCCCTGCTGCTCTGAACCCCAGGACATGCCCCCCCTCCTTCTGTATCTCCAGTGCTCCTACCATAAGCCTCCGTTTTAAGGGGCTGAGACCGATGAATGATGGTGATAGTTAAGATAGGAGGATGATTAGGAGAAGAAAAAAGACGAGGAAGGAAAACAGACAGAGAATGAAAGATTCGGTTCTAGCCGAGTGCTATTAGAGCCTTAGATTCGACGGTTTGAGTGCGGTTTGGTAAAGTAAAGTTTCGGTCGTCGGATCACCAAAGCTAAATTACTTGAATACAAATTGAGAAGATGGCTCCTTTGCATTTCTATTTTTTTATGGCTTGTCGGTGCATTCGAAATTCGGACTGTCAGCAAGCGTAGGACAATTGCCTTCTTCTGGGGCTTGTCGAGATCATTCGAAGGGCGCTTTGGAATTGACGGTCATATGTCTTTGTGTAACCACGCGAGTGTTCTCGATTGTTACTCTTGTATGTTTTATTATGGCTTGTCTAAACATTCAGAAGGTTAGCCTCTTTTTTTATACGACGGTCAAATGCCATAGAAGGACTTGTCGAGTTTAGTGCGGTTCGGTTTCATAAGTCTGTCAGATGCCCACATGAGTCCATATTACATAAAAAAAGTTACATAAGTTTAGTAAATTGTTAGTAAATGGCGTTGGAGGGGTTACCAATTACTCGAGTGACTTGAGGGGAACTTGAAGGTCGGTGTTTTGCCTTGGTCTATTGTTAGTAGATCCTTTATTCTTTCATTGTGGAAGTTTTCGAACTTGGACTAAATAGTGCTCGCTTGGTTATAGAGGGAGATGTTAATTGGATCTAGTTCTGCAAGTTCATTCACTGTTTGATTTGTTCATCCTTCTCTGAGTCTTATGTTTGTTACAATTCGAGCAGTTTTATTCTGTATTATCTGCATATGTTGGGTTAGTCACTTGCTAGCTACGTGAAGGGGTACGGGTGGATATTCTAGAACTGACTTGAATAAGGCGTGGTACAGTTTTATCTTGTTTTTTATGGAGAGATTTCTAAATCGAAATAGTATCCTTAGTTGAAGTTTTGCCAGGTTTATCCTGTTTCGTATGTGCTTCTGAAATCCATTTGTTGTTATAATGAGACCAAGTGCTTTTCCTTCTTTCTCGTATTCATAGTTAACTTGGTTGATGATGATCGGTTCAGTTTTCGTTCTTAGAATAGATATTATTTGAAATTTGGCTCTGTTAGTTTTTTATTTTCCAGACTTTCTCATAGCTATTAAATTTTTCAATTTCTCTGATGGTTTGTTGGGCCAACAGTCTCTCAGATTTGCCTCTGTATCGGACTATTTGAGTGATGTCGTCTGCGTATATTAAGTTGACATTTTCCCCTGATGCCTCGGGGACATCGTGTGTATAAAAATTAAATAGAGCTGGAGATAGACACCCTCCCTGTTGTACTCCGCTTCCGAGTTGAAATTCCTTCCCCACATAGTCACGTATACGAATCCTAGCTTTCCTTCTGTCTAAATAATGATTTGTAATTCTAATCAATTCATCTGGGAGGTTGTTGTTCAGCATTTTGTAGATCAATCCCTTGTGCCATACCTTAGCGAAAGCGCGACTTATGTCACGTAAGACGATGTTTATTCTCATGCAGTTTGCCTTTCCGGCTGGT
>SDVV010024286.1:0-12611 GCA_016164225.1 Gammarus roeselii
CGTCTCATCCGAAGTGATTTGATTTTCCAGCCTATTCAAAGTGCACCCTTAGAGTTTCCTCTCATATGTAGATTGGCAGTTATGTAATTGGGATATAATGTGTAGCAATAGTTATGCCGGTTAAATAACGGCAGGTTACGACGATCGTGAGTGTAGATGAAACAATTGAGATGCAATCTGAGATAGTTTGTCCATCGTGAAAATCCTATACTATTCATTAATATGAAAACGATCGAGATTTAGACCTAACTCCCCCGGAGTAACCAAAAAAGCTTCTATGTGTGTATTCACTCGCCCTAGCGCTGCAAGACTGGAAATGCGAGCATCTCGAATTTGTCCACTTGACACATGAGTTTAATTATAAAAAGCGTTAGTAGTTACAAAATTATATGAGATACGTATTCAAATGAATTGAAGAACGGCTTATATGTTCTCCTGCCGCTTTTTCAACCTTTAGCCGTGAATTCAGTGCACGACTGAACGGCTTGTGAAGACGAGAGAGTGCAGGATACTTCACCGCCGTCTTGTGAAGACGAGAGAGTGCAGGATACTTCACCGCCGTCTTGTGAAGACGAGAGAGTGCAGGATACTTCACCGCCGTCTTGTGAAGACGAGAGAGTGCAGGATACTTCACCGCCGTCTTGTGAAGACGAAAGAGTGCAGGATACTTCACCGCCGTCTTGTGAAGACGAGAGAGTGCAGGATACTTCACCGCCGTCATGTTTCTAAGGAAGGTTCGAGACGTAATTGAATCAGGAAAATTTCGACTCTGGTCACCACGCTCATGCCAGTCAATTGGATGATTATCTTAAAAAAAAACACCCTACTTGGTATCTGTTTCGTGGTATGAACTTCACGGCTCGGTTACCTGACCAGGCAAGCTTCTGTCAGTGTTAAGAACCAGCAAAGCCAGCGAGAAACGAAGACCTTTGAGGAGCAATATTTGTACATGATATCAATCTATGCAAGTACCTTTATTGACAATAGTCCCTCCAAGTTAGGTTATTTACATTAGAGAAAACTCATAATAAAGCTACTTGATTGTAGTACACAACTAAGATAAATATTTATCTCCCATCCCGAGTTGCTCTAAGTGAGAAACCATTTGTATCTCCTCCACCTTGAGTATGTTAATGACTGCATGGACCCACTGCTTCATCAGCAGAACACCTTGAATCTCCAGCTAGATTCAATATGGGAAATTTCTTCTTGTTCGGGTATACCCATAAGTTCAATTACCATTTTCGTTGTCGATTTTACGGTGCTACAATATTAGAATCCATATTCATTTGGTAGCTTTGTTCACTAATAATGCCGGGAATGTTTTTGTGTTTCCTGTTGAAAATACAATGTTTCTTTCTACGTTCCACTGTTAGTCTTTGCTAGATGTTCAAAGTGACTTCAAAAGTATTCACGTGGTCGGAGCCATCTGATTAAAATAATATGGTTGTTTACGCGTGAAGATTCATCGAGAATAAATCACACTCAACTGCTTTCCAGGTGTCCGTAATAAAGGCTTCTGCCGATAACATGTTATACGATTTAATGTTCTGGATGACAAACATTTCAGTCTCCACCGAACACTAATATTACCGTGGTATCATTCGCATAATTTGGTATGCACGTACGTGTTGCTTCTACAACAGATCTCTAATTGTCGTTTACACTTACTGCCTTCTTCGAGTTCACCAGCAATTCCATGTTTTATAGAACATAAACTTGCGTGTTTGATCAAACTTGTTTGGGTTTTAATAGTAGGGAGATTTCATATGAGGTGCTTGGATACCTACTCGGATACGCGGAGACGTTTCATAGTTACAGCTGGTTACAGCGTACCTGCCATCTGACCCACAGCTGTTGGGGCACTCTCTACTCATGCTGTGGCGTCAGAATTTACAGGTTGCTGTGCCTTCCGCCAGTCGGATCCCGGTTTGCCGTCGTTGTTGGGAAGGGAGTTTTACCCACTGTGAGAGTATCCACCGAATAGAGGCAGATCAGGAACACAACTGAGCACGTATATCCAGTAGCAGTCAACAAAAAGGGATGTGTTTTTTTACGATTTTTTCATCGTAGGCTGTTGTCGTTCATGAAACATTTAAGGATTCAGAATTTATTTAGGTATAATTACATGTTGATAAAAATACCAAAAATATTAGAATACACAGATGATACGTAGCAAGTCTTCGTCAGCGTGTGCTGTTCTGAAGACAACATTTGCTACTTAGCTGAATTTGATATTATCCTATATTGGGGGTTGAGGAGTAAGGACCAACCGATGGAAATTGTTGGAGGAAATCCTCTATTCTCCACTTATCAATAGGTTGAGACAAATGCAAGCATTACATTGGACCAATAATTTCAAGAAAAATAAACAGAGTTAGTCGGATCACCTACGTTTACTTTATCATGACTATTTACTGTTTCAACTTTCGTTCACTGAAAAGCTTGAGAACTGAAAATATCTGACAAGAGGTTGTCTATTACATTAATCACACATTGTTTGGCGTACGATGACACCAATTTGAAACTAACTGCATAGTTAGCACGACATATTAACATATGTACATGGGAAATAAATATTTCAATGAGTCATAATTGATGGATACAATGAATGAACGGATTTCTACAGGAACAAGATAGTTTAAAATTTGAGCACATGAGGCGAGAAAAAAAATATAATGACAACATCTATAAGATAAAACTGATGAAACATAAATAGTTGACACTGGTATAATTTTAGTTAACGTTTAAAGGTAGCAATATTCCTGCCTGTCCTTATATCTATGGTAATCGAATACCATGTTTTAGCAGTTCTGTGTTTAAAAAATAGTTGGGACTGTGTTGACGAGTTTCGGGGAATTTGCAAATCCGCATTGTTGCGAAGATCATACATAGGATTATTTCTAAATAAAAAGCCGATATCAATGTAGGTTACACGATTCGAAGCTTTGTAGACAAACACCGCAGCGGAAAGGTAATGATTTGACTCGGAGGGAGGATGTTCAATTGACAAAGGAGAGGCAACGTGTGGTCACGTCTGCTAGCATCTTATAGTGTTCTGATGACACCCTTTTGACTTAGAACGATAGGTCTTAGGTTTGTTTTGTAGGTAGACGCATACACTTTTACACAAAACGTCAGAAAGGGATGAATAAGGTTATAGTACAAAAGACTTTTAGCAGGAATGGTAAGACAATTATTAATTTTGTATAGGATGCCACACGATTTGGATAATTTCCCGGCAACAAATGAGACGTGATCTTTCCAGTTAAGTCTCTGATCTACTATTACACAGAGAAACTTTGTGTGTTAAGAATGGGTATCATCCTCCTGGAAAATATCATGACCCGTGTCTTGACGACATTTAGCGTTATCTTGTAGTAGTTGGACCAGTTTGAAATCTGAACCAATTGATTTTTCATATTAGTAATTGTATCAATGATTTTTTCCCCGGTCGAATAAACTGTAGTATCATCTGCAAAAAGTACAAAGGATAACCTGTCGCTAGGGTTTACAATGTCATAAATATATATAAGGAAGAGCAAAGGCCCAAGAGGATCGACCCTTGTGGAACTCTTATATTTAACGTACTGGCAGTTGATAATTGTTTATTCTAAGTCACTAGGTGGTTTCTATCAAGAAAATAACTTTTTATCCAACTCTTGTCGAGGGAACTAACTCCATAATGCTGTAATTTTGTAATCAAAACCAAAACTTTGAAATAACTCTTTCTGTCAATGATTAACTGGATTCTCATGACACCTTCGGTGCAAATTTTTCCTTATAACTGAATGTGTAGCCTCCCAGAGTTTGAAAGCATTTATGACCATGAATCTTTCAAAACGTTCTCGTCATAATAGTCTTCAATCTGTCATAATAGTCCATTTCATTTTCTTTTGTATTTTTTTGAGGAGACGTTCTGTTGTAATGTTTCAAGTTTGTCCAGATCCTTCCGTTTATGTGGGATAAAGAGAGGAGAGCAATAGTCTATGACTAGATAGATTATGACTAGATAGTCTATGACTAGATAGATTATGACTAGATAGTCTATGACTAGATAGATTATGACTAGATAGTCTATGACTAGATAGATTATGACTAGATAGATTATGACTAGATAGTCTATGACTAGATAGTCTATGACTAGATAGATTATGACTAGATAGTCTATGACTAGATAGATTATGTGTTTCCGATGAGAAAACATTTTCCATGTATTCCTTCGACAAGTAGGTTCAAGAGGTGAAACTTATTCCCTTCATTTAGTTACTTTGATTTTTGAGAGAGTTTTGTTTTATCGTTTCTGGATTGAATGCTCTTTCATGGGAGGGAGTTTTGATTAGTATAGAGAATATAGGAGACTCCAGCATTTCGTCAAAAGGTATCTTCTGTGACTAGTCAGCACTGTATTGATGATAGCCATGCACCGCTACAGAGAAACTCTTGTTGAAATCACAGAGCGCACGTCCGCCACCGCTGAGAGGCCTGTGGTCCTGGTCCCTGTAACGAAGGATATTTCCGGTTGATGTTGCTTTATAAATCCGTGGGACATGGTTTTAAAATGCCTAACTAGTGCGCGCAGTTGTTCTACCTCACAGCTTCAACCGATTTATATAATGTTTGGGTGTTTCTGTGGATTACTCGGTTTTACGTTCCCTTGTCTGCTGGCTGCACTAGCTTCATGTTGCTTGTGCTACAGTGTTTTTTTTTTCATAATATACTGTATAGTCGATGTGATGAGAAAAGTCATTGGATGAATTTGCAAACGTACTTCAACAAATCAGTGAACTTGTCGCCAACGCTTTGGGTGGGAAAGCCGCATCCGTTCCCGGACATTTCAAACCTGCGTTTTCTAAATCGAATGTGAAGAAACAGTCTTTTTCTCTAAGTCCTTTTTTTTCGTTTATGCTCTATTGAGCTATTTTTATATCATTTTATTTTCACAGTCTTTAACTAACACTCCATACTTATATTTGCTCTACAAATAGAATCTACAGAGTTTGCACTTTTCACTCATAATAAATTGTATAGTATTCATTTCCCAGTGTTTCCCATACATTCCGTTCCGATAAAATGACAGGAAATCCTTGCACCAATAACGTCTGTACCTTCACAGTTGCTACTCATCACTGTTTTGGTACCTAGCAGCCTTTTTCGTACCCTGACTGCCAATGGACACGAAGGTGATATGATCAGCCGTTTTGGCAGTACCCTTCTCAGCAGCTGTTTGGACAGATTGCCAACTAGCGCTTCGACTCTAGGATAAAAACATGCCACACGCCTGCTATAAAGCCATTAACAAACAAAATCGGCATCCTAAGGCACATTAGTCCAGCATCGGTAACTTCTGCACAAGATTTGGAAAAAAACATTCATCACATTCTGAGTAAACAATATCTGCATTTTCGTATACTTCAAGTCAGAAACTTCCACGATGAATCCTTTACTTTCACACTATGCAGTTCTTCATCTTCTTCAGCATTGCAGCCTTTGACAATAGGGTGATGAGAACAAACATTTCATTTATGGGATGACAAATACCTCAAGCAACACGTGGCAGATGAAATGCATATATGTGACAAATTTCACAATTATCAAGATACTCCCTTTAACCCCTCGAACTATAATCGGAGCTTCAAAGCATGCGAACACAAAACACTAGCTTTTTGTTATGATGGGACTGGAAGTATTGAAACAATCACTTCTCAATCAGGCTTCAAACGTTAAAGATTGAATTATGTACCTGTATTGAATATGTGGTCACTATTATTAATGTGATAGATTGTAATAGGAACTATCATTCAACGATGATACTCGAAACCACTTAAATCATCGCCTTCAAAGAATCCACTGACCCACAATATTGATTTGAGATTATCACCGTTTCAGTCTTCCTCCATCCAATGGTGACCGGTGGCAATGCTGAACTCCGGTTCGCAATGAGCAGGTACCAAAAACAGAAACCATTTCAACTGTGCCGGTGGTAATGACGGGCACTATTTCGAAACTAACAGGCCGGCACCAACGCCGGGCACTCTTTTTGAAATGTGCTAAACTTGGAGGTTAATTAACGGCTATTCTGATAGGTGGAATTTCAGTTATTCCCATCTTCCCGTGGACTAGTGTTCTTTTCTCCGACATCTATATACATATGAATGAAAAGGTTCGTCCGGTCGACGCTTTCCTTGACCGCTGGTTAAGCTAGGCTTAACCACCGATTAAATGTGGAGATTGCAAAATATTTCGCAGGATTTATTGCACTGCGAGGGACAAACTTTGGTAAGATATACGTTGAACCTTCTCCAATTCAATAGTTTATTTTCTGAAACACGGTGACAAGAATTTTTGTGAGTACTCAAGAACCGGTCGTAAAAATAGTTTGTGTAACTTGGGAATACTGAATCTACTATTGCACAAAATCGTATGGCATATCTTATGAACCTCTGGGTGTAGAATTGGCTTGTAGGCCTATCAGCTCGAGGAGTTGTGGACCGGGTCTTTGTCAGGGTAGAGAGGGTAGGCCATTACCCCAGCACGGCTGGAGGCGGTAGCTGTATAATTAAATGCCACAACTTCTGGCGAGCGTTGCGGCCAGGGGTCTCCCTAACTTTGGGGGGCCTTAGGAAATATATGGTGGCGGCATCTTCACGGGGCCTTCGAGCACCATATTAAATTTTAAAAAAATTGTCTCGTCAAAGGAGGATTTAAGAGCTGCCAGTGCATCAGTAGGTGCTTTATGTTGATAGCAGTTTGATGACATAAAAGACATGGTGAGACAAATGTTTCCCTGACTGAGCTCATTTGATGCTTGAAAGATAATACTTCGAATGAAAGAGATAAACTAAAAAGAAAAAAAGGTATTCTGTTTTTCCTACTTCTCAAATCTTTGCGATTGATGCCACCAGTTCTCTCTCTTCGATGGCAGGAGTCAGTTGATTCACATACATGGAAGCTTCGTGCTTGAGAATGCGATGGTCATGTGAATACCTTTAGGTGCATCGACAATGCTTCTCTCTCTTCGATGGCAGGAGTCAGTTGATTCACATACATGGAAACTTTGTGCTTGAGAATGCGAAGGCCTATGTGAATACCTTTAGGTGCATCGACAATGCTTCTCTCTCTTCGATGGCAGGAGTCAGTTGATTCACATACATGGAAACTTTGTGCTTGAGAATGCGAAGGCCTATGTGAATACCTTTAGGTGCATCGACAATGCTTCTCTCTCTTCGATGGCAGGAGTCAGTTGATTCACATACATGGAAACTTTGTGCTTGAGAATGCGAAGGCCTATGTGAATACCTTTAGGTGCATCGACAATGCTTCTCTCTCTTCGATGGCAGGAGTCAGTTGATTCACATACATGGAAGCTTCGTGCTTGAGAATGCGATGCTCATGTGAATACCTTTAGGTGCATCGACAATGCTTCTCTCTCTTCGATGGCAGGAGTCAGTTGATTCACATACATGGAAACTTTGTGCTTGAGAATGCGAAGGCCTATGTGAATACCTTTAGGTGCATCGACAATGCTTCTCTCTCTTCGATGGCAGGAGTCAGTTGATTCACATACATGGAAACTTTGTGCTTGAGAATGCGAAGGCCTATGTGAATACCTTTAGGTGCATCGACAATGCTTCAATCTCTTCGATGGCAGGAGTCAGTTGATTCACATACATGGAAACTTTGTGCTTGAGAATGCGATGGTCATGTGAATACCTTTAGGTGTATCGACAATGCTCTCCATTTGACACTTATCTAAACCCCAACAATTTTGTTCATGTCTAATTGGATATGGTTTACCCTTTTCCTCGGGACGTGGTACAGTCTGCCCACATCTAAATGTTCGAGAGCAGGATTTTATCGAGGTTATACATGATTAAAATTGATAGGTTTATGCGTAGAACAGATCGTTGAGGCACGCGCTTGTTTCACTGCCCAAAGGGTGAAGGAATAGGCGTGATGGCTCTCGAATGAGAGGAAGTTCCCTTGTATTCGCTAGCCTTCATTTTATAAATTGTATCGCGCGCCTCGAATACCAATGTTGTGTCATTTACGAACTACAACTGCGTGATAACACTCTAATAAATCACTGTACACCGTGACTTATCAATTTTTGGTCAGAGCCCTCTACAATGCTTGAATTTAATGGCTCGTATTTCACATTTATTGACGATATTTCAAATCATCAAACATCCCTCATTGTATCTTATTTGCCGATGATAGTACCGTGTCTGCTAAACAAAGAGACAATTGCGGAAATGTTTATAAAACAAAATGTAAACATTGTCTCCAACCGGAAACGCGATAAGAAGGGAATTACATTAAGTTCCTAGGAATACATTAAAATGTCATCAATATTGTGTTCGTACTACATCACTTTATTACAGAGAGCACCGCCTAGTGGCAGGCGATGAAGCTCTTCCTGACTTAATGCAAATTGAGCAACTTAAGGCTTATTGATCACACATAATCAGACTGCTCCATGAGTAGCCTATCATAAGTCATGAGTTCATGCATAAAAAAAATCGTAAAGTAGTAAGAGGCGGCGAAAGTTCAAGATGAGGATGTTCTATGTTCTATTTTCTGCTTAGTTTTAAATATTTTTAATCAATTGTGTTCTTTATTTCTGTTTTAGATTCAATCGAGTAATTTAAATTCAGGCCGCAGTCAACGTAGATTTATTATGAATCCTTCGATTGCGACACTACAACTAGTCAAATCTAACGGCTTCATATTCAATACCTCAAATGTTTCGTTAAGTTGGATTGATGAGCATTTCAAAATCATGATACCATTTTTTCGAATTACCGGCAAAATTCAGAATAAAACGGCTACCTTTTAGGATCTTTTCGTTAGCTCTTCGTCAAGCAGGCAACGAAGACTAAACTTGCAGACAGAATAAAGCTGATAAAGTGTTGTGTCATTATCTTGACGTTCAGTGAACACCGAACAACAAAAGGCATCTTTTATACGCTCTAAGACTCGTGATAAACATTAGTCGAATGGTCTGTCTAACAATCATAGTATGTGATGTTTTTATGAATTGATTTTTCGTCAGCAAAATTAGAGACGTGAGCTGAAATGTCACTTTATAGATCACAATCTAATCTATAGTTCTGAAAGTAATATATAATAGGCCGATTGTTGTCGATTGGTATGATAGAATAGGCCGAAATTATTGTCAGAATTTATTAGAAACCAATAAATGACAACGAATGTGAACGGCCATTGAATAGGCTGAGTACTCTACTGTGAATATATACGTTGAATATTTGATCATGTCATATTATCCTGGGGCGAAGACGCCTTAAATGTAGACTTATCCGTTCGAACAGCAAGTTTCCATTTGTTCACAATATCAATAATTCATCGGTTCAGTAACAATCGTTTATTCATCCTTTATTAGTTGTTGAGTATGTTTTACCCCACAGTGAATAACTTCTCTCGAACTTGATTCACGTCTTTTCCTCGCATGGGACCTATAATCTTTTCCAGCCCCCAACAACAACTTCAACGGAGTATTCTTATAATCAAGTTATTGTTACGAAAATGACATGTTTTTATATTTTCATATATGCGTATATGTGTATGTATATGGATGTTGATATATTTTGAAATGAAGTACGAACCGGCCGCTCACTAGAAGTCTGCTAAGGGGAATTTATTTTGAATTTATCAATCCCATGCTCATATGTTTCTTTCTTACAAATATTCGTTTATAAGGTCATCAATAACATATGCTGTGAACTCCTATTTTGCAGCATGATGTACCAACCGGCCGCACTAGCCGGCTGGTGACAGGAAATGAGCTGTCACCAATTCATTTTCATCTTACGCTTTGCTCATTCAAATACCGCAATTGAATATTAAGTTTAATATTTTACACCTAAGAATGGAAAGCCCATTGCGAGACGATGGAAATTAATGATTTAATGATAATAATAATAATGCACTGGTAGAAATATGATGTCTCTAATAAATATTGACGACTTAATGTAATATTCGATGTTAGCAGAAGGACTGGTTTGATCGTCGCTAGAATGACTGTCAAAAAGAGCTCTTGTGATAACAAATCTTCATTGAGCCGCAATGAGTTTATCCCCCAAAATATAAAATACGTATAAGCTACAATCGCCGGTCAACTTCAGAATGTTTGTCGGCAGCTACTGTTGCTCTATTATTCATAAATGATACCCTTCAGTATCTAAGGTTTGCTTATAGTTAAAAAAAATTGCGTCTTTACTCCTACTTGGCACTTATTCAAGCAGCAACGTTTTTTTTAAATTATTTTTTATAGCATTCGTCGGTTGCCAAGAAACGTCAAGGTCTGAACCACCCGAGGTTGAGTTAGGTTCAATTCATGGAACCAAACCATACTCTTGAATTTTAATATAGTGACGAGCTACGCAACTTCCTAAATTGCTTGAAGTAAAGATAATGAAGGAAAATTGGACTCCCCGCCGCGGGAGTAGGGGGGAGGTGTCGCGCTCTGTTAAAGGCATAGGGACGAGAACGAGCCTGGTTAGTGGAGTTACCTTTTGGTTGCACCAGCAGGAGGGCACAAATTAAAAACTTGCTATTCTTGGACTTGACACGATCGTTTCGGAATGATCAGAGGAAGGTGGATAGATAGGTGGGAGACTTCCCATGCTAACGGAATACGAGTTTGCAACCGCTGTGTTCCACTTACGAGGCACGAACTGATAGCGACTTGAACCTATGAGGCTGGCTGGGAGCTATTCAACGTTTCATCCTTGGAAAATGAAGAATATTTTTTCATTCGTTTTTTATACGCATGAAAAAATAATACTATTATTTTCCATGCCAATTGTAATATATTCATTTGGACGTTATTGTGGTCAACAATAATTATTTATCCACTTTATCCTCTGCTTTATATCGAAGCTTGAGCTCACATAAATTGAAGCGTTGATTGTAACCTGAACAAACAGAGAAAGTTCAGTGATCGTAACTTATTCAGCTGTTCATGAAATCCCTGCTAAACATTGTTCTTGTGAACAGTCCATCTAGTTCACTTTGAAGACACAATATCATCAGCACGTTGGCGGCTAACTTTGTTGAAAGCTTCTGTATTGACTCGCCGCTGCTTTAGCCTCGGTTTTAGGGGCCGGCTCAGTGGGCCTCGGTTTCGGTGGCAGGATGAATGGGCGTCGGTCTCATTGACCAGCTCAATGGGCATTGATTTTTAAACATATTTCTGCATGTCATTAGTTTGTGGTTGTTGATTCTCATTGAACCATCGTAACGCGCTCTATCAGACCTATTGTTTCTAACGCATTGACGTGTTCGGGCACAAAAAGGGAATACAAACAATACAAGGATGTCTCACTAGACTTTTTGATACGGGGATATCAACTTCAGGCTGAGGACACAATTTGAAAACGATTCACCGCTAATTTTAAAGGGACACGTTTCCAAAAGCAATCAGAAAAAATAACTTGTTACAATTGGTTCCTGAAGCCTAATTGTCACGATAACTAAACTGAAATGGAAGATATGAACGGTTGTCTGTGAATACTTCGCCGAGAGAATCGAACAAACTACTTTTATCTTCATATTTACAAAGTAAACCTAATCACTTTTTCCCCCTATCCCTACGTCTCCAACCCACACACACAATGCATTCTCGTAGTCTTCACAATGCCCATCATCAGGCTCCTTATACAAGTCGGCAATGCATCCTTCGACCATCTATGGGTCTCACTGTAGAAGAAGCAAGAAACTAAATCATTGGTGCAGGTCCTGGGAAATAGAATCGATCGTGAGTGTTTTTTCATATATTTCATACAGATAAGTTGCATCGTCAGCGACTTTGTGAAGCCCCTCATATTTGCTAACAAAATCCTACATATCGTCTACAGTGTATGGTTTGGTTAAATCATATTCTTAATGCAAGCAATCATAGTATAAATATATATAGAGGTTCACATTACAATTGAGTATCTCAGTCTGCAGCGAGAGTAACGGCTGGAAAAAGCAGCGTGAGTGACGGTTGCAAAGAGCAGCGAGAGTAACAGCTGCAAAGAGCAGCGAGAGTAACAGCTCCAAAGAGCAGCGAGAGTAACAGCTGCAAAGAGCAGCGAGAGTAACAGCTCCAAAGAGCAGCGAGAGTAACGGCTGCAAAGAGCAGCGAGAGTAACGACTGCAAAGTGCAGCGAGAGTATCGGCTGCAAAGAGCGGCGAGAGTAACGGCTGCAAAGTGCAGCGAGAGTATCGGCTGCAAAGAGCAGCGAGAGTATCGGCTGCAAAGATCGGCGAGAGTAACAGTCGCAAAGCTAGGGAGAGTAACGGCTGCAAAGAGCATCGAGAATAACGAACGCAAAAAGCAGCGTGAATAACGGATGCAAAGAGCAGCAAGAGTAATAACTGCAAAGAACAGCGCGAGTAACGGCTGTAGAGTGCAATGAGGGCAACGGCTGCAAGGAGCAGTGACAGTAACAGCTGCACAGAGCAGCAGGAGTAACGACTGCAAAGAGCAGCGAGAGTAACGACTGTAGAGAGCAGCGAGAGTAACGGCTTCACAGAGCAGCGAGAGTAACGGCTGCACAGAGCAGCGTGAGTAACGGCTACAAAGAGCAGCGAGAGTAACGGCT
>SDVV010024287.1:0-12611 GCA_016164225.1 Gammarus roeselii
TGGCTTCCGACAACGCAAAGACTGCAAAGTCAGTTAAAACGCTCATTCGGAGGGACTACCTTCTAGCCCACTTCTCACGTTCATAGGCGAAGACGTTAGCTTCGGATATTAAAACTGTTAAGAAGCTCTGCTGGAACCTTCCAATTGCACGGTTAATGACAGTTGGGGGTTAAACGAGGGCCGTTAATGAGCCTCGTAGAGGAAGGAGGAGTGAAGGAGCAGAAGAGGGGGAAGGGAAGATTTGTACTGATGTGAAGGAAAAGTGTAGGTACTACCCAACGTTGGAGTGAAGACGTAGGTAGAGAAGATGGAGAAACTGAACATAATTCAAAATATGTGATTGATGTAATTGGTTTGTGCTGTTTTTATATGAACAATTAATTTAATACACTTGATTCGTCAATTTATCTACAAATGCCAATGAATGTGTATAGCTCTTCAGAACTCAGGTAACAGAGTGCTGCTGGTATTTCAACTTTATAGCCAGTTGTAAAACCACTGCAGAGCAGTACCGTCACCCACATTAAACACAGTGATAGGGTCATAAATGAGCCTTTTTTAAATGATATCAAGGCATCAACATCGTCAGCTACTCAGGTCTGTGAAGTAGTTCGAGCATATCCTTGACAGAGGCTGAGCGTTATTCACGGCCGTGAAGGTTTTCTGGACACTTTCAGGACAGATTCATGCACACCGGAAATTCAGAGAATTACCTACTATTGTTCTGTACCAAATGTAACACGCTAGACCCAATGTATACACCCTTTAGACCGCAATGATTATACTGGAAACGATGGGTAACTTTTGACTCATGTGTGCGAACGTTTAAATAAGCCTATTTTAGGCCTCACATCTCGCTCTCATACTTCAATCAAAATCAGTTGGAAGGTCTGTCAGGGCAGCACGTACCCATATCCAAATCCGACCTAATGTAACCTGACCTGTCCTAGCTTACACAAGCCAAACCACACCCTAAGATAATCTAAAAGCTTACTCCCACGATGTTCAGAGTCCCGAAAGCCTTGAGCCTTTTGATCGATGAGTCATGCCTCCTCGGAATTTCAGCCAATGAAGACGCAGGAGGTGCGTGTTCATTGGCTGAAATCCCGATAAAGTATTACTCATCGATCAAAACCTCAAGGATTTCGGGTCTTTGAACATCGTGTGCAGAGGCTTAAACCTAACCTGAAGAGTTAATCAGGGAAAAACGCTGGACGATTTTGCATTCTTAAAGCCTCTGACAATAAATGAGAATTTCTTGTAACTTCAACAAAACTCGAATCGATCGCGAAATATTCAGAAATGTTTCTACTAGTAGGTTCTTCTCGACACAAACATACTCGGCGATAGCACGGCCAGTTATGCTCTTAACAGGGAGAAATATGCCTCATTTCTCCTGTTTTCCACCGATTTCTGTAGAATTCCGTAAGAAGTTCACATATAAAATAACACATGCTGAGCATTTCTTGGAGGCCCTCTTATCGTGATTTCTTGCTTACAAACCGTGGAATATTGCCAATAAGAATTGGCGGTCCATGGGCTGTAGGCTAGGTGGATCCACATCTGCAATTCAGACAGGCCAACAGACGTTGACCGTCGCAATCGGTTTCAGGATGCAGCCAGCGCTTAACGAGCCTGGATGAGTTGGAACAGGATCGCAGAATTCGGTCAGTTGCTTTCGAGCTTAGGACCGGAGTCAGCGCTGAACGGATCTTTACAGCGATAAATTATCCCTTTTTTGTCACGGTTAAATGCATGAATGCGGCCGAGGTTATGCTGGAGCGAAAACAAATTTCCTTGATCATCGCAGTAAGAATGATACATCCCTCAACGGTGCTTATGATACTGTGATCAACTGACGGAGCGGAGCTATAGTCAATATTACACCTAGATACGATGAGAGTAAGAGGTAATCAATAATCTAATATAATTCAACCAGTAGGCTTCTAGCGTCGGCTCTTCAAAGGGTTATCGGCTGAGGTTTGGACGGTGTATATAACATTACCCATCCAATGCTGCATCACGAAACAGGGACGCACGTTGACCCTTCTTACAGAGCAGCCGATGACCCTCTCATGAGACGACGTTAATAGCAGGTTGTACACTGATCAGGCCAGGCTACACTAACACTACAGGGTAAACCGGATAAATTATCACCTGCTGCTAATTATGCTGATAATTTTATTACAGCGATTTTTACCTATGGCAGCCTCCTCGTGATCGCTTGTTTGGTGTCACTGGTGCCAAAACGGCGATACGGTGTTCCGTCATTTATTTGTGACCTAAACTCTTGAAGCGACTACTTTAAGTATGCCATGCAGTGCAGTGCACGGTTGTAGGAACCGAGGTTGTCACTCAAAAAAAAAGTTTAGGTTTTTAGGTTTCCTGAATCTGACGCCACGAGGAAACGATGACTGCTGGCTTCAGGCCGTCAGGATACCTTTAATTTGAACAACGCGTAAATGTGTTCGGTTCATTTTGATGAGAGTTTCTTTGAAAAACACATAAAAAACTCCTTGCTTCCAGATTTGTAAAACAATGGAAGAATATTGGTGTCCTAAAAATCGATAATTGCAAAATGAAATTATACTGGATTTCGTCAAATAATACCTCTGATTTCCATAGATTTACAATTATCTCCACTGCCCAATGTACAAAAAGTAAAACCTTAAAGTATTTACCCAAGAAAGAAACACGAAAAGTAAACGAAGTTTCAGCTAGTCGTTTCAGCTATCTGAGATAAATTGTTTTCTTACCTTTATAAACTGCTTTGTCCTAATCAATTGGTTAGTGTTTTCTCAAAAATTGTGACCTATATAAAATATTGAAGATGTGTTCGTCAAGATGATTGCATGTTTGAATAAATTAAATAAAAATAAACTTCTTGAATACCCAAATATTTCGAGCCTAAAATGACTAGCCTGGAAATACCAATATTCGCAGTGTTGCTTCAGTGACATCACAGGCAGGCAGGGCGGGGCCATGACGTCAGACCACTTGATTCTGACGTCATGTATTAAATTATCCGTTTTTCCCTGTAGTGGTAGTGTTCCCTGGATCGGGCCTTCGCCTGGCTACTGTAATGTATTGCGCCTACGTTGTCTGAGGAGCTGAGAAGAGATTAGACTCCATCCATCTCTGTTAATGTTGACTTGGGTCTCGACCTTTCGTTGACTGAGAATCTGAGAAGAGATTAAACTCCATCCATCCCTGTTGATGTTGACCTGGGTCTCGACCTTTCGTTGACTGAGACGCTGAAAAGAGATTAAACTCCATCCATCCCTGTTAATGTTGACCTGGGTGTCGACCTTTTGTTGACTGAGAAGCTGAAAGAGATTAGACTTCATCCATCCCTGTCAATGTCTACCTAGGCCTCCTCGACCAATCGTTGACTGAGAAGCTGAGAAGAGATTAAACTCCATCTATCCCTGTTAATGTTGACCTGGGTCTCGACCTTTCGCTGACTGAGAAGCTGAGAAGAGATTAAACTCCATCCATCCCTGTTAATGTTGACCTGGGTCTCAACCTTTCGTTGACTGAGAAGCTGAGAAGAGATTAAACTCCATCCATCCCTGTTAATGTTGACCTGGGTCTCGACCTTTCGTTGACTCAGAAGCTGAAAGAGATTAGACTTCATCCATCCCTGTCAATGTCTACCTTGGCTGCCTCGACCAGTCGTTGAATGAGAAGCTGAGAAGAGATTAAACTCCATCCATCCCTGTCAATGTTGACCTTGGTCACGACCTATCGTTGACTGAGAAGAGATAGGACTCCATCCACCCCGGTCGATGTTGACTTGGGCTTCGTCCTATCGTTGACTGAGATGAGAAAGGAATCCATTTATCCCTGACAATGTTGACTTGGGCTTCGTCCTATCATTGATTGATATGAGATAGGACTCCCTCTGTCCTTTACGATGGGGACATTGACCACAATCTATCATTGATAAGGATCTAACATCTTGTTTATCTTCAAACTAGTTTACTGTAACTAGGGTTCAACACTTAGTTGTGATTTTCAATAGTTTTGTTTACTGCATTCGTTAGGCATGAATGAAGTTTGTGTGCATGTTATTAACATGTTCCGTGTCATACCTCTCAGTAATGCATTTATTAACGCACGTATGTATGACATTACATCTTCATTCATTCCTCAAAAAAAAAACATTACGGGTAATGTGTATATATAATATTTTTAGTGGAGTGGTACCTACCGTATTAATGGAGGGGTCCGTGCCGTATTAGATGAGTGGTTTCTACCTCATTAGTGGAATGGTGCCTAGCATTTTAGTGGAGTGGTACCTACCGTATTAGTGGAGTGGTGCCTACCGTATTAGTGGCTACCGTATTAGTGGAGTGGTACCTACCGTATTAGTGGAGTGTTGTCTACCGTATTGGTGGAGTGGTACCTACCGTATTAGTGGAGCTGTTCCAACCGTATTAGTGGAGTGGTACCTACCGTATTAGTGGAATGGTACCTACCGTATTGGTGGAGTGGGGCCTAGCATATTATTGGAATGGTACCTACAGTATTAGTGGAATGATGCGTGCCGCATTAGTGGAGTGGTGTCTACCGTATTAGTCGTGGGGTGCCTACCGTATGAATGGAGTGGTGTCTACCGTATTAGTCGTGGGGTGCCTACCGTATGAATGGAGTGGTGTCTACCGTATTAGTCGTGGGGTGCCTACCGTATGAATGGAGTAGTGTCTACCGTATTAGTTGCGGGGTGCCTACCGTATGAATGGATTGGTGTCTACCGTATTAGTCGTGGGGTGCCTACCGTATGAATGGATTGGTGTCTACCGTATTAGTCGTGGGGTGCCTACCGTATGAATGGAGTGGTGTCTACCGTATTAGTCGTGGGGTGCCTACCGTATGAATGGAGTGGTGTCTACCGTATTAGTTTCGGGTTGCCTACCGTATGAATGGAGTGGTGTCTACCGTATTAGTTGCGGGGTGCCTACCGTATTAGTGGAGTGGTGTCTACCGTATTAGTTGCGGGGTACCTACCGTATTAATGGAGTGGTGTCTACCGTATTAGTTGCGGGATGCCTACCGTATTAGTGGAGTGGTGTCTACCGTATTAGTCGCGGGGTGCCTACCGTATGAATGGAGTGGTGCCTATTGTATTCAATAGAGATTTTATATGAAAGGCAATGAATGAAAAGCCTCTCCCTGGGTGGTCATTTGTCAAAAGATATTCCCAGCTCCATCACAGGTTTTCTCTGACACTTCCGAGGAGAACAAAATACTCGAGGAATATGCAGCATCCATTTCAGAAGGGTTCAGGGAGAAAGATAAAGATGTACTACCTAATCAAAATATTGTTTAGGTTCCCCACTCTGTAACATCATCGCCCAACTGCCAGCCGCTGAAAATGTCTCTGCTTTTGACCCAATTCCAAGCAGGCCTTAGTGACAGTATGGTGTTTCTCGGCGATGTTTAAATACATCTTTATTATTGTGTTTTGTCACACACTTCACCCGTCCCCGGGCGTGTCAGGTGGGGGTGGTGTGTCTTCCGTGCATTTGCTCGATTGCGTGGTTGTCCCGAGAGACGGAGGCGAGGCGCTTATTGCTGTGGATGAGCAGGGAAACGGGGACATAAACAGGGATCGAGCAGCAGTCTACGGGACCCGCTTATTGCAGTGAATCAGCTGCAGAATGGGGCCCGTTTATGGTGGTTAATAAACGGCAGAATAGACCCAAGGCCTGGCATCGGGGAGCAGGTAACGCGGCCCGCTTATTGTTCTTACTGAAAAGTTGAAAGGAGCAGAAAAGACCACGAGCAACAGCCTACGAGGCTCGATTATTGTTTACAAATGTAAGAAGACAACAATAGGTTTTTTGCCCCAAACTGGGTTGCCTTTGGGAAGTACGAAGACTAGCTTTGAAGTAGGACGTCCAACAGAACAAATGGGGTCTGTCTTTTCTGTTTTAATATATCAAGAAAGGAAAAGTTTGTAGAATGAAATATCATCTAACGATGATACTCGAAACAACTCAAATCAGCTCTTAAAGAGAAAAAGACCGACCCACGATTTTGTTCTGAGATTGTCACAGTTGTATTCATCGTTAAACAAATGCTGACCGGTGTCATTGCTGGACACAGTTTTGCAACTAGCAGGTAGCATGCCGGACACCCATGTTACCGGGCTAGTGCCAATGCTGGGCACTAATTAAACCGTTCGGGCGTCAATGCCGGACATCGTTTCACACGAATATACTGGTGCGAGTGCTACAGCTGGGAGCTATTTAGCGGAGATTTTTGGTGGAATTTGTCAAACCGTGACTTGCACGTTCCGATTGTATCGCTGTTTAGAACTTCCGCGAGAAGTCTGTTCCATTCCTTGACAACTCTAGAAGTGAAGAAATGGAGCGTGATATCGAGTGTGAAACGCTTGCCAACGATTTTGCATCCGTCATCCCTATTCACTCCGATCGCTTCTGGAGTGATAAGGTAACATCCTGGATAACGTCTTGTCACCAAATCATAGAAATGAACGAACATTAACAGAGCCTTGTCAGTGACGAAGAATCCTTGCTGAGGATGTTAGGCACTTTACTTGAGAGTGCAACAATTCAATAGAGATATATCTACCCTTAACTAATAAACTTTCGAGCTTTTTTCATACAGCCAAACACCTGCCCTCTCTATAGACCTCCTGCAGAGCGAAATGTTGGCTTAGTGTCAACTGAAGTAGCATTTTTTGTAGTCGGCGTGACTGAGTGAAAACATATTCAGGAGACAAAAACATTCGTTTTCGAAAAATGTTTTGTTGAATGCCTTTGCAATCGTGCTAGAAGAGACTTTCAACCTGTCCCAGGCATGCTAACTGTACTTTGTACCAGTGACATTCATTGCATATACTTAAACTGTATTGATAAACATCCCCTTCGGTGATCAGAGGAGTTTGAAAAGATGTAGTGTATTTATTTGACTCTATGTGACGCAAACCCGTGCTTCTCATCTGCCACCAAGTCAAACTTATTACGATGTATCTACAGAAATTAGGTATCGAAACATCAATAATATTTTATGATTTGTGACTTCCTGCTGACCGTCAATCGTGTTTCGAGAACACATTTTCCAGCTTTTGTCGGTTATTGTTTCTTCCACTACTAACGAAATAATATTCAAAAGGTATCCAGATTATATGCGAAAGTTTCTAAAGTAACGTCATGTTTTAATCCGAGTCCTACACTGTTAAAATGAAAACCAGATGTACTTGCACCGATACAATTCAGAGTCCTCCATTTCTTGTTTTAAATAATGTTATTTACATGTTATGATAATGTAATTATCATAGCTACTTCCAATATTTAATCAGATCATCATTGTTTTTTTATTGCCCCGATCATACGAGATAGTGAAACGCTGGTCGAAATTAACGTCGATTACAGTTTTTTTTGTTGTTAAGATTTAAGAATCACATGGCAGAAGGTTTGCTTCTCCTGACGGCTGCTGCCATCTGGTGGCAGGAGTCCGAACTGCTGTGCTATCTGGTGGCAGGAGTTCGAACTGCTGCGCTATATGGTGGCAGGAGTCTGAACTGCTGTGCTCTCTGGTGGCAGGAGTTCAAACTGCTGCGCTATATGGTGGCAAGAGTCCGAACTGCTGTGCTATCTGGTGGCAGGAGTCCGAACTGCTGTGCTATCTGGTGGCAGGAGTCTGATTTACCATTCCATCTGGTGGCAGAAGTTGAAGCAGGCAGGGTGATGAGACAGCACGGGCGAAATGACCGCATAATAACATTGGCGTTGTTTTTCAGGTCCATGCGGGAGGGAAAATAGAGTTGATAGTTAAAATTGTTTGAGTTGCACTACGCTAGCTCTGAGTCATCCTCTTCTGCCTTCTCTCCTTGCTGTAGTGCTGGCAAAATAAATAATGCTAGAAGGGACTCTTCAGCCTGCCTAAGATTACTTACTTCCATTGCTCTACTATTGTATGCGTTCACACAAAACTCACCAAATTAGTTTGTAGTGTCGGGTAAATTTATTTTCATCGTCATGGTTATATAACAGTTTATGAAGGATTTAAAGTCTTTGAAATTGATAGCATGTACAAAGATTACCCGGAGAAATTGAATACGGTTCCCCAAATAAAGAAACGATTTATTGGTGCCATATCTCACCAAACAAATTATCGATCAATATTTTCTTAGGACACTTCTAACCCGTTATTCAGATAAATGGTTTTGGTTTGCCACAAAAACTAGAATTAACCGGAGGAAAATAAAAAAAATATCTCGACAATATCATTTACCTCAGATCGATTGTCTAAAGATAATTTTACTACTGAAATATTTTCTGTTTGTCAAGAAGAGTTGTTTGAACTTCGCAGTGGTACAGTAAAAAAAAATCTCATCATTTTTTTACCCTAAGTTTTTTTCTATAAACCTGTCATTCTTCGTCCGACGCGCCAATATATTGCCGAGCATAACTTACCACACTAAAAGGTGACTCCATGCCACCAAAGGCTCTGTTGTGCATCAATCGCACTTGAGCGGCCCTTGAGCACCCTTCATCCCGTCCTTTTCAGTTACAGGGCCACGTCCAGACATTTGGTCCTTAAATGGCGTCACCCGTTGATTGTCTTGATGGAGGGGTTTGGGGAGACAGCTTCGTGAGAGGCATAGGGAGGGGGAGCAAAGCAGAGTATGGAATGAGGGGATATTGAATGGAGCAAACATCGCTCTGAAACTGTGCTTTAAGTTGGATCGGTTGGGCTGCTTTGCCACGCGGTGATGGGACGGAGGGAGTGGCTATTAGCCATGGAAATGTCGCACCACATTGAAGAAATCCTAGTGCGGACTAGGAACCACAACATTAAAAAAATCACACTAAGCTCAGATAACTTTTCATGGTTAGAGTAAAATATTATTGTGAGAGAGTTTCGGGACTTATATACGGGAGAGAAACTTAGCCGGTGTTACACTCTTGAGAAGGTACAGTGCGTGGACCAAGTCACTGTGTGGAGACAGGAGAGAGCCATGAACGAAGTCACGGCTTGGACGAAGAGACCTTAGCGATGCTGAATCTACTCCTTGAATGTTAGGATACAATATCTATCGCGTCCTTCATAGCGTAAAATCACTCATTCATAACAAAATAGCATTATAGTTGATACCTAAAACGAATCGATTGAGAGAGTCTTCCGCTGTATAGTTTTGAAAAAATATTATGTTTCCATGTCAAATTTCTTCACTTTGGCAAAGCGCACAGTTAGGGGATCCTTGGAATGAAATGACTTTGTTATAATACCTAGAGACAAGTTTTTGTTCGGTTTGTTTGAAAGGGGACCCAGAAACTATCAAATTATTTCTAGTCAGGAGAGCCGGAAATCCACGTGTTTCCACACAGATTTTGTTGCAATTTTTCTCCATGTAATTTCATCATGATCTTTTTTCCTGTGGCATTTATTAAATGATGCGTATCATAAACGTTTAATCTGAGACCCGCCCATGCTTTCAGTGCCCATGCTTTATGTCGATTTAAACATTTTTTTGTAAGCTTACTGCATTTTTTTTTAATATTACCACACATAAATGAGGTGTTCGCCCTGGAGCACTAGTCAGCACTCAAAAATACAATCCTCACCTATGACCTCGTCCATTGCTTTCCTGTTATAACCCTAGTCTTCCAGTATATTGCCGGTAATATTCAGCTCCCATCATGTCAGTGGCGCCCAGCATCAAAGCTACTTGCAAAACCCCGTCATTGACTACCATATAAGAAGACCTTTTAACAACTTCGCCAATTTAAAACTGTCAGTGCGCCGCACTCAAGTTTTGGCGGCCCAGGAAACTTTCAGGACTCTTAAAGTGAGCGTTTTGGTGATGACAGTCTGGTGGGTGTTGGCTGTGCAAGATATGGAACTAAAAGTGTTAGGTGATATTAACGTCCTGTGTTGATTTTGCTCCGTGGCCTTACGAAAATCGGAAAAAGGACAGATTCTCCGTGATAAATTGACTACAACAACCATAGCAACTATGACGTATACATAATTTTAGTTCGGTAATATGGTGACGGACACAACCTCATACATACCATTTGTATCTCAGGAATACAAGTTGCCTCCAGGCTGTTAGAGACTATAACGGATCAGTTAAAGTCTCTTGACTTACAGGTAATATCATTTGTAGCTGACCTTATGCTAGGGGGTCGGCAGGAGCTTGTCGATGCGCGAAAGGAGGAAAAGGGGAGAAGTGGAGGGAGGAGGGGTTAACCAAAGTACCACAAACATATAAGGTGTTACCATCGGTTCCAGCCGCATCGTGTTATTTCGACTTATTTTCCCATTTCCTGCTAGAAATGAATTCGTCACCTTACAGGCAATCTGTTTCTCCATTTATTTTTCTATCTACTGGAAGCAGTCCACTAGCCCAGCCCGATTTTTTCCCTGCCTCCGTAGTCCCGTTGAGCCGGCGAATGCAATCCTTCCTCTTTTATTCAATCCTGGAATGGTTCAAAGAGCTCTTTATCGAAACGGTCGCGAAAGCATGCTCGAAATATTGGCCCCTGCCGCACAAAAGATCAGGGTTTTGGTAATTGGGGACCACCTTTGTGCTGCCGGGGCCACATTCCCCGGAGATCGAAACACAAAATAGACCATCTTAGTGGAAATAGTCCGGGCAAATGACATCTCAAATGTTTCCTGAATTACTTCGGTCGGTTGTTATGGGTGAGTGGAAGAATCGTAAGTCGACTTACAATTGCATACATGCTTAATATTTATTGTTTCTTTGGAATACAACAGCTTGAGTATTTACATCATTCTGTACGACAATCAGATAAACAAAAGTTGATAGGAAGAATATATTATTCGACTAAACAGTTATGGTTACAATTACAAGCTGAATTGATTCATATTTGTCCACTTCATCGCATCCCAAAATCCTTTAGGTAACCTGTTGTCCTCCACAAACCAGGATCCGCACAAACCGAATGTCTCCAGGCTTCACAATCTGTTTGTCTCAGGGCTTTGGTGCCATGATACGTTTGGTCTGTGGTAATCAGAGATGGTACTCAGGTGGTTCTTTGGTCTATGGTACTTTTCTATATCCTTCCGAATATACAGCTCTTTTGCACTTCACGGTCTCGTGGATGTGAAAATATCATGTTTGTGACCTTATACTCTTAAAGAGAGCAGGATGAATAACCTCGAGGCTTAGAGCTGTGGAACCCGTAGACCTTAATGGTAGGTACTTCGTATGCTGTTATTTGTCAAGAAACTTTTTGAGAACTCATCGTTAAAGAACCAGTACATCTCGGGCTTGTGGAACCACTGGTTTCAGGGCTGAGTAGCTTGTATATTCAAGAGTTATGAAACCCCAGGTCTCATGACTACAGGATCTATTGTTGTTTCTCCCGGTGACACAGACCAATCTCATAACTACAGGATCAATCAATTCTTGCTTAATAAA
Source organism: Gammarus roeselii (assembly GCA_016164225.1). NCBI lineage: Eukaryota > Metazoa > Arthropoda > Malacostraca > Amphipoda > Gammaridae > Gammarus > Gammarus roeselii. Next base: position 11,426 of record SDVV010024287.1, read on the forward strand.
GCATCACAGACCAATCTCTTGACTGAAGCAGCTTCCCCCCTCTCACTACGTTATGACGGCAGCACATGATTGAAGGAGGTAGGAGATCTCTCGTGCGAGTATTAGCCTCTCAGTTTGGTTTATCCATATTTTGTGCTCAAAGTTCACGGTACTCCTAAATGTTATATAGTGATTCATGTTCCCTATTAAACAATTGTTTCATGTCGTGTCAAGTAAGATGTGTTTTGTAAGTCATCTGAAGGCGAGCATTCAGGAATTATTTTACGACTTGACTTCGTTGATAAAAAGCAGTTGACTTGTTTCGTGCTGCTCATTAACGTGCCCTCTGGATCACATGTCCGGTCAGGAACATATGTTTCTTCATTATTCCTCCCTCGGTGGGCGCATTAACGCCCTCGCGCAACTCATTAATGCACATTAACCGTGCAATTGGAAGGCTTCAACAGAGGGTCTTAACAGTTTTGATATTCGAAGCTAATGTCTTCGCCTGTAAACGCGAGGAGCCTGCTAAAGGTAACCTCTCCAAATTAACTCTCAATTGGACTTAGCTATCTTCCAGAAGCCAACGCAAACGCAAGCTCACCAAGCTTTAAATTTTCTCTGGACACGGACCATAAAAGTTTATGACTCTACGATTATTCGTGATGGCTTTGGGGCGCAGGAAGAAGTTTGCAGAATGAAATGGAACGCTGAATTTACTGTACAATGGCTGACTCTTGCTGTTTATTTGGGGAAACATCAGCCAGGACTGGCGGCTGGCTTTATTAAAATGCATGTCTGAATATCACAGGAAAAAAATATTTCTGTCGCACCTAGCAATTAAGTAATATAATAGGCAAATTTTGCCTTTTAGTTACCTGTTCTTCAAAGCGCGTCATTTCTTTTTGATTTAAGGATTTAAAATTTATTTAGGTATAATGACATGTCGACAGAATAACAGAAATATCAGAATACACAGATGATACGTACCAAGTTTTCGTCAGCGTGAGCTGTTCTGAAGACAACATTTGCTACCTGGGTGAATTTAATATTAACTTAACACTAGGGTTGGAAAGTAAGGACCAACCGATGGACATGTTGGAGGACATCCTCTACTCTCCACTTTTTAATATGTGGAGACAGATGCAAGCATTACATTAGACCATTCATTTCAAGAAAAATAAGCAGAGGAAGTTTGATCACCGAC
>SDVV010024288.1:0-12611 GCA_016164225.1 Gammarus roeselii
CCAAGAGTTCCAAGCCACGACCCAGCACACTCGCGTTCACCTCCCTGACCACTCCATCCATATAGAGGTTGAACAGCCAAGGAGACATCACGCAGCCTTGTCTCAGTCCCACTTTCACTGTGAACCAATCACTCACCTCGCTCCCCACTCTGACACATGCTCGGCTGTCAGCATAGAAACTCTGCACTGCTTTCAACAGATGTCCGCCCACTCCATACAAACGCAACACCCTCCACAGCGCTTCCCTGTCAATTCTGTCGTATGCCTTCTCCAGATCCATGAAGGCCCAGAAAACATCCTTTCCTTTGGAAAGGTACTTCTCACATACCTGTCTCACTGCAAATATCTGATCGGTACACCCTCTACCACTCCTAAAGCCACACTGTTCCCCTCTACCACTCCTAAAGCCACACTGTTCCTCTCCAATTGCGCAGTCCGTACTGTCTCTAATCCTTTTGATCAGCACTCTCCCGTACAACTTACCAACAACACATAACAGACTGATACCTCTCGAGTTGCAGCATATTAACTGATATTTTCAGAGAACCCCTTGGATATCACAGAGGCTGGTTCCTAGTTTGTGCTGAGACCTTAAACCGCACGTTTGCTTGCATTGTTTGTGATACTTCAAATCTAACGTAGCTTAACATCGGTAAAGCCGGTCCAGAGGCCTCCAAAGAGAGCTTCCTGGCCCCTGGCGCGAAACGGGGGCAGATGGGGAGTAGAAAGGAATTTCATTTTGGAGGGACCAGCATCCCCTCCAGAGCGATGACAACCAAGATTCCAACGGCCAAGAACGTCAGCCTCTCCAAGATGACCAGCGCCAGCCGAAGACCGCATCAACGAGTTAACCAGGAAATCAGGTATCTACTAAGCCAAACAACCGGCCTCAGAGCAGGAAGCAAAAGTTTTCGCCGCAGAACCTAGCACAATTATTGCCCGTCTAATGAGGCGCGACGGTCATGTCAAAGCCATTTTTATCCATATCCACGAACTAGTAAAAAAACGACTAATTAACGAGCTCTGAGGGCTGCAAGGAGGAAGCAATACACGTCATTCAATGAACATAACTTGTTCAACAATAGTCATACCTTTCCCGAACACCTGAAGGTCACGTTCGACGCCATCGACAGACCGAATATTTGTCCAAACACTTCGAAAAGAGCTGGACTCTTTCACTGGCCGCCCAGTCCTGAGCGTCGCCCCCAGCGGCGACGAAGGCTTCGCCATCAGAGTAGTAACAAAACTTCTAAGAGACACGATTCTCTCCTGAACCAGACTGTGAAACGCCATGCAAAATAGTGCCACATCTGACTTTCTCTACAAGTTCAGGTTTGATCTACGTTGAAGATATCCCGAAGAAGGTAATCAGGGAGTACATCACTGAACTCGTTCAATATGAAGACTGCGTTGTCGAAGCAAAGGTCGCACAGAGGATCACACCAAGGAGAGAGACTACCACAGCCCTAATACTAAAACTCAAGTGCCCTACTTTACCAAAATATCTAGACATACCCTTCTGCGTCACCAAAACCAAGGTTACACCATTTGAGAGACGTCCGATGCAACGTCATAAATGCCAGAAATCCGGACACACGAGAGGAAACTGTAATGGTAAGCAAAGATGCTCATACTGCTCTCAGGACGACCACGACTAACGGGAAGATCCCCAGTCGTGCCAGTCCGAAGAACAACACTGTTATTATTGCAAAATAGACGGACACCCAACCGGACACAGAGATAGCCCAGTGGAGGAGACGGAGAGAGCGATCCTCCAATACCAGATAGATAACATGGTCGGGCGACGAGAGGCGTAGTCTCGATGCGCTCTTCCCAGAATGACCCTTGTACCCGGGAGAGGAGACTGGCACCATTTCCCCCCACTTCCTCTTAACGTTCAACGAAAGCGGTGCAAACAAAGTTGTCTTTCCAACTAATCCATTTATAATTATGAAGTCACTCGCCGAACAACTAGGAGGAAAACCGAAAGAAATTCAACGACAGGGAAAGAAATACCTAGCCTACGTCGTAGAACGTGAGCAAAGTAACGCTTTACAAAAGATTACCCACATAAACAAACTCAAAGTTACAGTTGAAATACATCCGTCCTTCGACGATACCAAACGAATTATATATACCTCCCGTTACACGTCCACAACCGACCTCAGTGCTTTCGATGTAGGTCTAGCTGAAGATTACGGAGTTGCCGAAGTACGTCGAGCAACATGGATAAAATCACTTAACGCAAGTTCTACTGCATACCAAATTACCTTCCTAGGACACGACGCACCGGAATCAATAGTAATCCCGGGTGAACACGGAAGAACCAAAATCTACCCAGTTGCAACAAGGCCTTAATGAGCAAAAAATGTCTTTAATACGGCCACGTCATCGCATACTGCCAGCCACATACACCCCAACGTTGTAAAACGTGCGTTGTCTAGCACGACAGAAAAGACTGAACAGTTCGCCACTCTAAATGCTACCACTGCTTATGCTTCCATGAGGCAGGCGACCGCGACTGTCCAGTACACATGGACCAACCATCAAACATGGGGATGCGTGTGAACAGACCCCAGGGGAGTGATAATGGCCAACACCATAAACACTCACAACCTGGTCCTTCTCAACGACGGACAACCCACCCGAATCACCCTCAAAAGTGAAACTGTCATCGATTCATACATATGCTTTCCCACTCTGACACCCCAACTCGTTTGGGGAGTTTTGCCTTCAACACACGACAGCGACCATAACCCAGTCATCATATCGCTTCTTACCAACCAACCAAGAAACCCTGCCCCACAAGAACTTCGATTCAACTACCGGAAAGCCAGCTGGGTGGAATACTCGGCACACATCGCGTGGAGTGATATGGTGGTGCCGAGAGGTGCAAGAAGCAAGAAATAAGCGTGAAAGACTATACCATGCCCACCGACGCGCACGGTTCCCCAGGAACCGAGTAGCGTGGAAAGGGGCATCTGCAGTATACCGAAAACTTCCAGTGGAGAAGAAACGAGACACCCCCCTCTCCCAGGTCTGGGGAAAAATTCGACGTATTCAGGGAAAACCCGAGCGACCTATTAACATCCTTTCTGACGGAGGCAGAACTCATTCTTCCCACGCGGAAATCGCAAACAAACTAGCTCAGACGCTTACCCAGATTTCGCAATCAACAAACTACAAGGCTGCTTTAAAACGGGAGAAGGCCTTGCGACAAAGCAACATCTTGACTTTCCTTCTAGTAACGAAGAGGCCTACAGCAAGCTTTTCTCCCTCCAGGAACTACTGAGCGCTCTAGACCATACACGTGAAACTTCCCCTGGGCCAGCCGGGTACACATCAACATGATTAAAAATCTCCCAGAAGGCGCCAGTGAGCACTTATTAAAAGTGTTCAACACTCTGTTTTCAAACTCATTTTTTCCCGATCAATGACGGGAATCTATAAATATACCGATACCCAAACCCGGGAAATTCCACGACGACCCACATAACTTCCGCCCCATCACTCTTACCAGCGATGGGGCGATAGCATGGGAAGAATGATAAATACCTACCTTGTCGACTAGCTTGATATGCTTACAGGTCTGAACAGGATCCAGTGTGGCGGCCGCAAGCGCCCTTCTACGACTGACCACCTTGTAAGACTGAAATCTGCCATTTGACAGGCATTTGTCCGAGGGGAACACGTGGCTTCCATATTTTTCAACGTGGAAAAAGCATACGATACTACCTGAAAATATGGCATCATGAAGGATCTACACCGCAAAGGCCTGAGAGGCAACTTAACACGTTATATCCACCAATTCTGGCAGAAACGCAACTTCAGGGTCAAGGTCGACGACACCCTGTCACCATCCTATCCGCAAGAAATGGGCGTCCCCCAAGGCAGCGTCCTCAGTGTCATTTTTTTATACACAGAATCGACCAGATAGCAGACATTCTCCTGCGCGACGGGAGATTGCTTTCATCACTATACGTGGACGACTTACAAATAAGCTACAGGCACCCTAGCCTATTAACATTTCAACTGTAACTCCAAAAATGTCTAAAACTAGTCGGGAAATGGGACTCCTTAAATGGATTGATTCTCGCCCTCCAAAACGAAAAGCATGCACTTAAATCCTGTGCCTGGATTACACCTAATACCAGCCCTAACGCTGAACAGCACTCCGCTAGCATACGAGGAATCAATAAAATTCCTCGGTCTTGTGTGGGACCCTAAACTCACATGGCGACCTCATATTACAGCCCTGGAGACTCGTTGCAAAAAGGCAACTCACTTATCCTCTCGGTAACATCCTTGAAATTCGGAGCCGATATGGACACCGGCATGACGTTATTCAGAACAATAATACGCTCGCGCATTGACTATGGAGCAATTGTTTACGGTTCAGCAACCAAAACCACCCTTGAACTTTTCTCCATCATCGTAAATAACGCCCTGCGTATCACAACCGGTGCGTTCCGTTCCACACCCATCGAATCCTTAAACGTGCTTGCTAACGAGCTTTCTCTTCCGCTCCGAGTAGACAAACTCTCACTACAGTACTATTTTAAGACAAGGAGCTACATCAATAGCCCAGCATTCAGTGACGTCACCAACATTCTCGATAAACGCCTCTTTGCGGCTAAGAAGAACATATCCCCACCCTTTTCTCTACGTATGGATATTTTACTGACCTCGCCGAACATTAGTCGCAAAGCAATCAAGCCTTCATTCTCCTATCGAATTCTCCAACTCAACACACCAACAGGATGATTAACCCACCACTGGTCAACCTAGATTTGCAGACGTACCCCAAAACAACATTCCCAACCAACACGTACCGCCGAGAATTCTCACGACTACTTGATGAACAGTACTCTGAGCACCGCCACATATACACTGACGGCTTCAAAACATTGGACGGAGTGAGAGCTGCCGGCGTAGGCGAGGGGACCTCACGTTCGGCCAGCCTACCCCAAAAGGCCTCTATATTCTCTGCAGAGCTGCACGCACTCGAATTGGCCATCTCCATTACCTAAAGTGACCGCCTCCCCAAAAATGTTTTATTTTCAGACAGTCTGAGTGTTCTCACCCAGTTGAAAACTCTGCACTTTGACCACCTTACCCTTAGAAAAATGCAACACGATCTATTCACGATGTCCGAGGCGGACCAGGCGGTCGAGTTCTGCTGGATCCCTGAACACGCGGGAATAAGAGGAAACGAGCGCGCAGATTCTCTCGCTAAACGGGCGTCTACCCAGCATTAACAATTCATCTCCATATATTACCGAGACTAGTACCCAGTCATCAACTCGCGTATAACATCACGATGGAACTACTCCTGGCAACAGAGTGGACAAAAAATGCTTGCAGTTAAACCATCCGTGGAAGAGTGGGACACCAGGTTTTCTAATAGGGGAGACCAAGTGTTCATTAACCGTCTATGCACAGGACACATGTGGATAACCCACAACCACCTAATGGACGTAGACATGGGACCGGATGCACTTCCATGCCCATGTTGACACCAAGTGGCAATCTGCGTGAAATACTTTCTTAAGGATTGTGATGCACTTGCAGCAGCCCGACAAGACTTCTTGATCCCCCCGTGCAACCTGCAACGCCTGCTCACAGAAACGGAACACCGAAAAAAGCTGATTGCTTTCGGAAAGCACACAGGCTTATATGAAGCCGTGTTAAAGTAACGAAGTCTGAATCCTCTCTGAGCCCAAACTCGCTGCCCTCCCTGCGTATTAATTGAGAATTTTACCTTTACCTCCGTGCATGAAGCTGTGCAGAATCAACGGATCGTCGTGCCCTAAGGAGGAGCACTCAGTGACTGCACGTTGGAGCTTCGGTGGAGAACGGAGGGTACTGCTACCACTCCTCTACGCTAAACCTACTCAGTGTTTGCGTTGAACCTGCTCTGTATATATGTTAAATTTTCTTTGTATCTATGTTGAATTTACTTTGTATCCGCGTTAGGCCTACTCTGTATCTGCGTTAGACCTACTCTGTATCTGCAATAAACCTACTCTGTATATATGTTAAATTTGCTTTGTATCTATTTCAAATTTACTTTGTATCTATGGTAAAATTACTTTGTACCTGCGTTTGGCCTACTCTGTATCTGCGTTAGACCTACTCTGTGTCTGCGTTAAAACTACTCTGTATATATGTTAAATTTACTTTGTATCTATGTTAAATTTACTTTGCAACTGCGTTAGACCTACTCTGTACCTGCGTTAAACCTACTGCGTCTACGTTGAACCTACTCCGAATTTACGTTGGACCTACTCTTAATCTATGCTGCACCTACTTTGCCACTCTTCAATTGCCCTACGGGGGAGTCTGCATTAACTTCGCGTTGGGACTCTACTACTCCTGCCACTACTACTCCTGTATTGTAACAAATGAGACTAATTATTTGATCAGATCATCCAATACTGTATGTAATCTGCGTTCAAGACTTAACGTTAAAAGTTTTCACGGTATTAATGTTTCCAGGAAGAGGGCCGTCTAGTACTCAAACAGCCGCCGCACACAATGGTCAAAGGCCCTAAGGTCTCGGGTCTTTTGAACAGTAAGTCTTGCACCAACAGGATCACAGTCAATGAGCTCCAATCCTTCGTGTTCATTGGCTGAAATCTCGAGGCCGCAAGACTTGACGCCTTTGACCATCGCGTGTGGAGGTTCTAAGCCAATCAATGCGCAGAGATATAAACATCTCGTTGAAGTTCTCAGCTAGAAAGGATCGAACCCAATCTCTTCAGAGAGAGTGCAATGGACACCTCCACTAGGATTTTAAGATTTTTTTCTCTATTTAATTATATACATGTTTACAATTATAGATAAATCAGAATACACAGATGAAACGAAGTCTTCGTAAGCTCTTCTGCAGACATTTTATACTTAGATAACTTAATATTAACGGATGACCAGGGTCGAGGAGTAAGCTTACCTCTATATCCTAACTACCAATGGACATTGTTGAAGACATTCTCTATTCTCCATTTTTATATAAGTCAAAAAAGATGAAAACGTGTCCTAAGAATATTGATCTTAAGATAAATAATCATAGTAAGTTGAATCACAAGCATTTCATCATGACACTTAACTGTTTCAACTGATATTTAATGAAAAAGAGATTGTTAGCATGATATGTAACATGCACTTGCACACAATATTTGCCTATTTCAGGCGCCTTCCCCTGCCGTCCTCGTTAACCGCCAGAGTTAAGTTCTCCCTTTCAGTATATTAGCTTTTGCAGCAATAAACCTATAAAATACTATCTCAAACTCCTCGCTTCTCAGTTAACTGTTGCACTTCTTCCCTGGGTCGTGCCCTACGGTGGAGCTTGCGATGATTCGCGTGGAAAAGAGGTTCAAATCAAATCCCTCTTGATGCAGAGAATGGGGTATTGCTTGTACATGAGATAGTACTGCCCAACTGAATGAACTAAATAAAAACAAAAAAGAGCATTACAATTTCGGAAAGGAATGGTATACTTGGAATTCATTTAATATGTTCTTTATACAGAGGGGTTCTACGATCAATCTCACTGACCGCTGATAGAAACCGAAGGTTCAATGACGAGCAAGAATGGTTCATAGCCTCTTCCCCAACGGTGAGAGGTAATGAACCACTCTGGGACGAAAGGAATTTTCCCCCGCGATATCTTTCCATGTACCACTAACACCTGTGCAAATGAGGTGGTCCCTCCACCTCATTATGCACAGAAACAACAACTCATTTTACGAAGATACGCATTAACTCTATACTCTCTCGTACGCGCTAGTACGCGAACATGCCACAATTAAAATATGTACTGACTTCATCTTGACAAAACTAATATTTTCGCACGCGAGGCCGTGCGGACTTACCTAAATCAACGACGGTTACGCCCTACGGGGGAGCCTATTATGACTCATGTTGAGGCTCTGGTGGAAATGAGGCCCAAATCAAATCAAATCCATGTACCACAGGTTGATCACTTATTTCTGGTGGGATCTTAAACTGCAAGTTAGTTTGTGTAAAAAAAAAGTTAGAATAGGTAAGGCTGGTCAGGAGACCACCTAAGTTGCATCACCCAAATCTAAGGCTCAGCGATGGACAAGAACAAACTCCATCCGATTGGTACCAGAAACGTCTCTCGAGTGATGAAGATTTGAGAACTTGAAATTCCCCAAACCCATAAACCAATCTCATTCAAAAAACATACCGCACTGTATGAAGTTGTCTAGAACCAGCTGCGTTTAAATTCTCTCCATTCCTGAACGCCCCAGCATGCATGTATCTCAGAGTTGGTGTGCTCATTTGAGCTCACCGTTACAAGGTTGCTTTTCGCGCACGAAAGTGTGCAAACCTTCCAGACTCGATAGACTTCATGCCCTACGGGTGAGCGTGCGAGGACTCGCGTTGAGGCTCCGTTCGAAATGAGGTTCATATCAAACCCTCAGTACTTTTGTGACTCGTAAATCTGATAGCATGCTTAAAGCTTTCATATTTACGCGTCCGATCAATGGAGACTTAGAAAAAATGTAGCTCATTGTGTCTCCAAGAGTAATTTTTTCTCTTTTGAAAAAGTGGTGATAAAATTTAAGTAATAGAAAACATTTGCTTGATAAGAAAAATGCATTCGTCAAATTAACCCCAACGTGAAGAATGTGTCTGAAATCCGGTCAAGCGCTTGGCAGTGTAATCGGGTCGCTATCCCTGGCGCTAACTTCTTTTAAAGTTTACGTCAGATCAACCCCTTTCATCTCCGCCAACTGCCTTATCTGCCCCAAGTTGTTCCGACTACCTACCTACGGTACCATATTTTAACAGCGTACACTCATAGCGTTCCTCAGTCACACCAGCCACTGTCATATCTGCCAGTGACATTCTGGCGAAAATCTGTTTCAGCCTACGTCAGAATCAGCCACCAGTCGTACCATTTTACCGGTTATCACTTTAATGAAACTTTTCCTGCCCAACCTAACCTAACCTAGAGTACGTGTTTCTGACCCGCGGGGCAAAAGTATGTATTTCTAACCCGCGGGGCAAACATATGTATTTTTGTAGGGTACGTAATGCCGTTTTTTAGCGTTTTTTCATTGAAGTTTCAATAAAGTGATAACTGTTAGGTTGGTACGCCTGTTTCGGTGTAATAACAGTGGCAGATATGACAGTGGCAGATTTTGAAGTGGTGGAAAATGCGTGTGTGGGCAGAATCATCGTTAGGTAGAAAGCACGTGGGATGAAAGATTTGTAGCGGTTATGACAGTGTCCGGTCATGACAGTGAGGTGAAGTGAAGTGGCGATAGTGCGCGTGTGCGGGAATAATTTTAGCGCGAACGCTGGGCTCCCGTGTAATCATGCACGCGCGGAAGCACGGAAGTAACAGAACATGTAATAATAAATAATAATGTAATTTATCCATACCTAAACGGTGTATGTTATTTATTTTACAATACATTTATCCCAACCTACACAATAAATCTAAAATCCGTTTTATTATTTAATATTCAGAAAAGTAATTCCCCTAACTATCTTTCTGTTCGAAATGTGAGCGACTATTTTTCTCGCTGTGCGTAAAGTCGGTAACTTTTCTGACGTGGTTGCTGCCGTGTAAGGAAGTGAACCGATAAGCAAAATTACTGTTCGGAAGTATGGAGTGTCATTTTTTTAAGAAAAATCGTCATCTGTGACTAGTCTTGTTTATTGGCGTTTTTGGACCACCGCATATAACATGCTCACTGCATTTCCTTTTGAATGTAAATTTGTGAGCGGGAAACCTAATGGTGCTGACAGCAAATGGCGACCGGATGGTTTCTATTTGATTACACTTGAATCGGGGACCTAAATGTGAACGACTGGTAGGCCAATTTAAAATGTATAATTTATCCGTGGGTTAGAAATACGAACCCTACAATTACGTACGTTTGCCGCGCGGGCTGGAAACACGTGCATTGGCCTCGCGAGTTGAGAACCACGTACCACTAAGTTAGGTTAGATTGGGAAGGCAAGGTTCCAACAATATGCTCGTAACATAGCCAGCAAATTTGTCAAGCTGCACGCAACATAACTCAACACGTCGGCGCGACCGGTACAGTTGTCAAACACTATTTATTCCTACAAGGACCTACCTGTGGTTCGCATAAATTGTTGGCTGGCAGTTAACTACCTGCGGTGCACCCCTACAGTTTGCACACATGATGGTATTGGTCGCAAATACCTACCTGATTGTTTATGTGCTACTGCTGAATCTTCTCCACCATCATCGTGTACAGTGACGTACCTCAATCGGTGAGTACCTCATTTCCGATAACTGTTTTTTAGCATTAAGAATACGATATTTTATCGGAGACGTGGTGGTTATGGTGGTGAAATTGTACATCACGGACAAGTCAATACATGAGGTATAGGAAGTGAAGATGGCGTCATTGAATCTCTTGAAACTACCTATCCTAGAATAAATACGTTTGCCTCCCGACTTTGAAACAAGAACCTTTGCCTCAGGGGTTAGAAACACTAACTCCTAAGTTAGGTTAGGTAGAACAATCTAGCCTTGACATTATCGGTATGATTTGCTTGCTATTATAATATTGATGTGGTTATTATTGTTGTATTGACCCGGTCGATGATTGGTACCGGTCATGACGTCACACACGGTAGTTTTTTAAACTGTGTTAGGTAATTTGTCTTTTCATCTAGACTGTGTGTGTATATATAGTTTTGGAGGTTGTAAAATGTGAAAATGCACATACGGTTGATCCTTCCCTAGAAAAATTAACATTCTAGATCAAGTATAAATTTAGCATGACTGTGATTATTGTTATGGTATTCATATTACTTTAAAATATCTACACAATCAAGTAATGGCAACCAAAAGCTCATCTATTGTAATCATATTTTCCCCTACTCTACTTGCATGATGTAACCATATATGTGAAGTTGGACATGCTGTAGATTTTTTCAGACATTTTCATAATGAAAATAGAATTACCAATTATTTATAGTAGCAAATTATCTATTATTTTCAACAAACCATGCTCGTTTAACAGTCAATTCAACTCAGCACTGATTTCAGCAATATATATTTATATATTTTGTTTAGCAAACGAGACTTTTTTGACTGCTCATTCTACTATGACACTCATTTTCATTCATTTTTCAATCACTATATCAGCCAGCTTCTTCATGAACTGTGCGCAATTATCATAGAATAAAGGACAATTTGAAAGCTCATGTGAAGTACTGTGATCTAAGTCTTATTATTTTGATGGCGCAAATTTTGACATCATGCTATGCAATAAGTAATTTGAAAGCTCTTGCAGAGTTGCCAGCTCATTCATACCATTTTTTGTAACTAATTGTTTATGCTTTAGGGGATTTGATTCCAATGGGATCTCCTGCTACAGTTGGAAGAGGTTTATACATAAAATGTCATACATTTTTGGAAAGTTGTTGTGAAGTAATACAGTGAAATATGTTTCCTAATGGTTAACATTTAGCAGAGATGGTCTACATTTAATTTATATTTTCTGCTTACAGCTCCACATTTTCAATCTGCTTTACTATCTTCTCAACAGTTATATGCTCTTCTCATCATTTACTGTTCTCATCAGCTATTTTCTCTTTTCATCAGCTATACTCTCTTCTCATCAGCTATACTCTCTTCTCATCAGCTATACTCTCTTCTCATCAGCTAAACTCTCTTCTCATCAGCTATACCCTTTTCTCGTCAGCTATACTCTCTTCTCATCAGCTATACTCTCTTCTCTTCATACACTCTTCTCATCAGCTATACTCTCTCCTCTTCATACACTCTTCTCATCAGCTATACTCTCTTCTCTTCATACACTCTTCTTATCAGCTATACTCTCTTCTCTTCATACACTCTTCTCATCAGCTATACTCTCTTCTCTTCATACACTCTTCTCATCAGCTATGCTCTTTCCTCATCAGCCAGAATCTTTAGTCAGCTGCCTTCCTTTCTCGTCACTTATACGGCCTTCTCATAAACTGTACTCTCGCATCTTCAATCGTATTTCCTTCTCGTCAGCTTTACTCCCTTCTCATCAGCTGTACTCTCTTTTCGTTAGCTGTACTCTCTTAACAACAGCTGAATTCCTTTCTCATCAGCTGGACTGTGTTCTAATAAGCTATACTTCTTTCCCATCAGTTAAATTATCTTCTATTTATTTTTTATCCAGAGATCAGTTGCTACAGATTTGTTGTCATCGTTGGTGTAGTGAGCAGTTGTACTTGGGAACCCTTCTAACATTCAAGGATGAACTTTCAAAAATCTTCAACATCCTCACTGGTGTTAATTCAGTTGCAGATAGACCAGATTAGCTAAGTGGACGACTGTGAGTAGATCTTCACCATCCTCACTGGTGTTAATTCAGTTGCAGATAGACCAGATTAGCTAAGTGGACGACTGTGAGTAGATCTTCACCATCCTCACTGGTGTTAATTCAGTTGCAGATAGACCAGATTAGCTAAGTGGACGACTGTGAGTAGATCTTCACCATCCTCACTGGTGTTAATTCAGTTGCAGATAGACCAGATTAGCTAAGTGGATGACTGTGAGTAGATCTTCACCATCCTCACTGGTGTTAATTCAGTTGCAG